>OZ026496.1:23343745-23443745 GCA_964019985.1 Aurelia sp. 4 Dawson et al 2005 | reverse complement strand
CGTGTGGGATTTTGGGCGATTGCGGTCCGCAAAACTTGTCTGGCTGTGAAGTCTGGGCTGGGGCAAGGTTGAATCCCACTCAGATATGTTGGGGAGACACTGGACGATGAAGCGAGAGAGGTTTTGGAATTTTTGATGGGCTATTTGAGAAGAACTAAGTGTTTTGCCAACATTGTGCACTGTTTTTGCAAGATTTTGCAAATTTGCGCTAAGTCTGACAAAGGTGTGTTTGTGTTTGCAGGAAGGTGGTGATCAAGTGGCAAGTGGGGAAATGGTGCAGAAGCAATTGCAAAGAGGTGAGAAATCACTCTTATTAAGATGGGGGTGCTGACGGTGGTGGCGGGAGGGAGAGAGTTTAAATATATAGGGGCGAGAGCTCCCGGACGAGGGTAAAACGCAGTGAAAATGGTGATTGGGGAAGTTGGCAGCAGAGCTAGGCAGGGTGTGGGGCTGAGTGAAACTACCCTGATTTGCAACAAGTGGAGCCTGTAGGAAGGCGAGAAAAATGTTTGGACCGGGAGGAAAGGGATTTGGTGGGGAAGGTGGAGATTTTGCAAACAGTACTCAGAAGATGGGATCGTGTGGGATTTTGGGCGATTGCGGTCCGCAAAACTTGTCTGGCTGTGAAGACTGGGCTGGGGCAAGGTTGAATCCCACTCAGATATGTTGGGGAGACACTGGACGATGAAGCGAGAGAGGTTTTGGAATTTTTGATGGGCTATTTGAGAAGAACTAAGTGTTTTGCCAACATTGTGCACTGTTTTTGCAAGATTTTGCAAATTTGCGCTAAGTCTGACAAAGGTGTGTTTGTGTTTGCAGGAAGGTGGTGATCAAGTGGCAAGTGGGGAAATGGTGCAGAAGCAATTGCAAAGAGGTGAGAAATCACTCTTATTAAGATGGGGGTGCTGACGGTGGTGGCGGGAGGGAGAGAGTTTAAATATATAGGGGCGAGAGCTCCCGGACGAGGGTAAAATGCAGTGAAAATGGTGATTGGGGAAGTTGGCAGCAGAGCTAGGCAGGGTGTGGGGCTGAGTGAAACTACCCTGATTTGCAACAAGTGGAGCCTGTAGGAAGGCGAGAAAAATGTTTGGACCGGGAGGAAAGGGATTTGGTGGGGAAGGTGGAGATTTTGCAAACAGTACTCAGAAGATGGGAACGTGTGGGATTTTGGGCGATTGCGGTCCGCAAAACTTGTCTGGCTGTGAAGTCTGGGCTGGGGCAAGGTTGAATCCCACTCAGATATGTTGGGGAGACACTGGACGATGAAGCGAGAGAGGTTTTGGAATTTTTGATGGGCTATTTGAGAAGAACTAAGTGTTTTGCCAACATTGTGCACTGTTTTTGCAAGATTTTGCAAATTTGCGCTAAGTCTGACAAAGGTGTGTTTGTGTTTGCAGGAAGGTGGTGATCAAGTGGCAAGTGGGGAAATGGTGCAGAAGCAATTGCAAAGAGGTGAGAAATCACTCTTATTAAGATGGGGGTGCTGACGGTGGTGGCGGGAGGGAGAGAGTTTAAATATATAGGGGCGAGAGCTCCCGGACGAGGGTAAAATGCAGTGAAAATGGTGATTGGGGAAGTTGGCAGCAGAGCTAGGCAGGGTGTGGGGCTGAGTGAAACTACCCTGATTTGCAACAAGTGGAGCCTGTAGGAAGGCGAGAAAAATGTTTGGACCGGGAGGAAAGGGATTTGGTGGGGAAGGTGGAGATTTTGCAAACAGTACTCAGAAGATGGGAACGTGTGGGATTTTGGGCGATTGCGGTCCGCAAAACTTGTCTGGCTGTGAAGTCTGGGCTGGGGCAAGGTTGAATCCCACTCAGATATGTTGGGGAGACACTGGACGATGAAGCGAGAGAGGTTTTGGAATTTTTGATGGGCTATTTGAGAAGAACTAAGTGTTTTGCCAACATTGTGCACTGTTTTTGCAAGATTTTGCAAATTTGCGCTAAGTCTGACAAAGGTGTGTTTGTGTTTGCAGGAAGGTGGTGATCAAGTGGCAAGTGGGGAAATGGTGCAGAAGCAATTGCAAAGAGGTGAGAAATCACTCTTATTAAGATGGGGGTGCTGACGGTGGTGGCGGGAGGGAGAGAGTTTAAATATATAGGGGCGAGAGCTCCCGGATGAGGGTAAAATGCAGTGAAAATGGTGATTGGGGAAGTTGGCAGCAGAGCTAGGCAGGGTGTGGGGCTGAGTGAAACTACCCTGATTTGCAACAAGTGGAGCCTGTAGGAAGGCGAGAAAAATGTTTGGACCGGGAGGAAAGGGATTTGGTGGGGAAGGTGGAGATTTTGCAAACAGTACTCAGAAGATGGGAACGTGTGGGATTTTGGGCGATTGCGGTCCGCAAAACTTGTCTGGCTGTGAAGTCTGGGCTGGGGCAAGGTTGAATCCCACTCAGATATGTTGGGGAGACACTGGACGATGAAGCGAGAGAGGTTTTGGAATTTTTGATGGGCTATTTGAGAAGAACTAAGTGTTTTGCCAACATTGTGCACTGTTTTTGCAAGATTTTGCAAATTTGCGCTAAGTCTGACAAAGGTGTGTTTGTGTTTGCAGGAAGGTGGTGATCAAGTGGCAAGTGGGGAAATGGTGCAGAAGCAATTGCAAAGAGGTGAGAAATCACTCTTATTAAGATGGGGGTGCTGACGGTGGTGGCGGGAGGGAGAGAGTTTAAATATATAGGGGCGAGAGCTCCCGGACGAGGGTAAAATGCAGTGAAAATGGTGATTGGGGAAGTTGGCAGCAGAGCTAGGCAGGGTGTGGGGCTGAGTGAAACTACCCTGATTTGCAACAAGTGGAGCCTGTAGGAAGGCGAGAAAAATGTTTGGACCGGGAGGAAAGGGATTTGGTGGGGAAGGTGGAGATTTTGCAAACAGTACTCAGAAGATGGGAACGTGTGGGATTTTGGGCGATTGCGGTCCGCAAAACTTGTCTGGCTGTGAAGTCTGGGCTGGGGCAAGGTTGAATCCCACTCAGATATGTTGGGGAGACACTGGACGATGAAGCGAGAGAGGTTTTGGAATTTTTGATGGGCTATTTGAGAAGAACTAAGTGTTTTGCCAACATTGTGCACTGTTTTTGCAAGATTTTGCAAATTTGCGCTAAGTCTGACAAAGGTGTGTTTGTGTTTGCAGGAAGGTGGTGATCAAGTGGCAAGTGGGGAAATGGTGCAGAAGCAATTGCAAAGAGGTGAGAAATCACTCTTATTAAGATGGGGGTGCTGACGGTGGTGGCGGGAGGGAGAGAGTTTAAATATATAGGGGCGAGAGCTCCCGGACGAGGGTAAAATGCAGTGAAAATGGTGATTGGGGAAGTTGGCAGCAGAGCTAGGCAGGGTGTGGGGCTGAGTGAAACTACCCTGATTTGCAACAAGTGGAGCCTGTAGGAAGGCGAGAAAAATGTTTGGACCGGGAGGAAAGGGATTTGGTGGGGAAGGTGGAGATTTTGCAAACAGTACTCAGAAGATGGGAACGTGTGGGATTTTGGGCGATTGCGGTCCGCAAAACTTGTCTGGCTGTGAAGTCTGGGCTGGGGCAAGGTTGAATCCCACTCAGATATGTTGGGGAGACACTGGACGATGAAGCGAGAGAGGTTTTGGAATTTTTGATGGGCTATTTGAGAAGAACTAAGTGTTTTGCCAACATTGTGCACTGTTTTTGCAAGATTTTGCAAATTTGCGCTAAGTCTGACAAAGGTGTGTTTGTGTTTGCAGGAAGGTGGTGATCAAGTGGCAAGTGGGGAAATGGTGCAGAAGCAATTGCAAAGAGGTGAGAAATCACTCTTATTAAGATGGGGGTGCTGACGGTGGTGGCGGGAGGGAGAGAGTTTAAATATATAGGGGCGAGAGCTCCCGGACGAGGGTAAAATGCAGTGAAAATGGTGATTGGGGAAGTTGGCAGCAGAGCTAGGCAGGGTGTGGGGCTGAGTGAAACTACCCTGATTTGCAACAAGTGGAGCCTGTAGGAAGGCGAGAAAAATGTTTGGACCGGGAGGAAAGGGATTTGGTGGGGAAGGTGGAGATTTTGCAAACAGTACTCAGAAGATGGGAACGTGTGGGATTTTGGGCGATTGCGGTCCGCAAAACTTGTCTGGCTGTGAAGTCTGGGCTGGGGCAAGGTTGAATCCCACTCAGATATGTTGGGGAGACACTGGACGATGAAGCGAGAGAGGTTTTGGAATTTTTGATGGGCTATTTGAGAAGAACTAAGTGTTTTGCCAACATTGTGCACTGTTTTTGCAAGATTTTGCAAATTTGCGCTAAGTCTGACAAAGGTGTGTTTGTGTTTGCAGGAAGGTGGTGATCAAGTGGCAAGTGGGGAAATGGTGCAGAAGCAATTGCAAAGAGGTGAGAAATCACTCTTATTAAGATGGGGGTGCTGACGGTGGTGGCGGGAGGGAGAGAGTTTAAATATATAGGGGCGAGAGCTCCCGGACGAGGGTAAAATGCAGTGAAAATGGTGATTGGGGAAGTTGGCAGCAGAGCTAGGCAGGGTGTGGGGCTGAGTGAAACTACCCTGATTTGCAACAAGTGGAGCCTGTAGGAAGGCGAGAAAAATGTTTGGACCGGGAGGAAAGGGATTTGGTGGGGAAGGTGGAGATTTTGCAAACAGTACTCAGAAGATGGGAACGTGTGGGATTTTGGGCGATTGCGGTCCGCAAAACTTGTCTGGCTGTGAAGTCTGGGCTGGGGCAAGGTTGAATCCCACTCAGATATGTTGGGGAGACACTGGACGATGAAGCGAGAGAGGTTTTGGAATTTTTGATGGGCTATTTGAGAAGAACTAAGTGTTTTGCCAACATTGTGCACTGTTTTTGCAAGATTTTGCAAATTTGCGCTAAGTCTGACAAAGGTGTGTTTGTGTTTGCAGGAAGGTGGTGATCAAGTGGCAAGTGGGGAAATGGTGCAGAAGCAATTGCAAAGAGGTGAGAAATCACTCTTATTAAGATGGGGGTGCTGACGGTGGTGGCGGGAGGGAGAGAGTTTAAATATATAGGGGCGAGAGCTCCCGGATGAGGGTAAAATGCAGTGAAAATGGTGATTGGGGAAGTTGGCAGCAGAGCTAGGCAGGGTGTGGGGCTGAGTGAAACTACCCTGATTTGCAACAAGTGGAGCCTGTAGGAAGGCGAGAAAAATGTTTGGACCGGGAGGAAAGGGATTTGGTGGGGAAGGTGGAGATTTTGCAAACAGTACTCAGAAGATGGGAACGTGTGGGATTTTGGGCGATTGCGGTCCGCAAAACTTGTCTGGCTGTGAAGTCTGGGCTGGGGCAAGGTTGAATCCCACTCAGATATGTTGGGGAGACACTGGACGATGAAGCGAGAGAGGTTTTGGAATTTTTGATGGGCTATTTGAGAAGAACTAAGTGTTTTGCCAACATTGTGCACTGTTTTTGCAAGATTTTGCAAATTTGCGCTAAGTCTGACAAAGGTGTGTTTGTGTTTGCAGGAAGGTGGTGATCAAGTGGCAAGTGGGGAAATGGTGCAGAAGCAATTGCAAAGAGGTGAGAAATCACTCTTATTAAGATGGGGGTGCTGACGGTGGTGGCGGGAGGGAGAGAGTTTAAATATATAGGGGCGAGAGCTCCCGGACGAGGGTAAAATGCAGTGAAAATGGTGATTGGGGAAGTTGGCAGCAGAGCTAGGCAGGGTGTGGGGCTGAGTGAAACTACCCTGATTTGCAACAAGTGGAGCCTGTAGGAAGGCGAGAAAAATGTTTGGACCGGGAGGAAAGGGATTTGGTGGGGAAGGTGGAGATTTTGCAAACAGTACTCAGAAGATGGGAACGTGTGGGATTTTGGGCGATTGCGGTCCGCAAAACTTGTCTGGCTGTGAAGTCTGGGCTGGGGCAAGGTTGAATCCCACTCAGATATGTTGGGGAGACACTGGACGATGAAGCGAGAGAGGTTTTGGAATTTTTGATGGGCTATTTGAGAAGAACTAAGTGTTTTGCCAACATTGTGCACTGTTTTTGCAAGATTTTGCAAATTTGCGCTAAGTCTGACAAAGGTGTGTTTGTGTTTGCAGGAAGGTGGTGATCAAGTGGCAAGTGGGGAAATGGTGCAGAAGCAATTGCAAAGAGGTGAGAAATCACTCTTATTAAGATGGGGGTGCTGACGGTGGTGGCGGGAGGGAGAGAGTTTAAATATATAGGGGCGAGAGCTCCCGGACGAGGGTAAAATGCAGTGAAAATGGTGATTGGGGAAGTTGGCAGCAGAGCTAGGCAGGGTGTGGGGCTGAGTGAAACTACCCTGATTTGCAACAAGTGGAGCCTGTAGGAAGGCGAGAAAAATGTTTGGACCGGGAGGAAAGGGATTTGGTGGGGAAGGTGGAGATTTTGCAAACAGTACTCAGAAGATGGGAACGTGTGGGATTTTGGGCGATTGCGGTCCGCAAAACTTGTCTGGCTGTGAAGTCTGGGCTGGGGCAAGGTTGAATCCCACTCAGATATGTTGGGGAGACACTGGACGATGAAGCGAGAGAGGTTTTGGAATTTTTGATGGGCTATTTGAGAAGAACTAAGTGTTTTGCCAACATTGTGCACTGTTTTTGCAAGATTTTGCAAATTTGCGCTAAGTCTGACAAAGGTGTGTTTGTGTTTGCAGGAAGGTGGTGATCAAGTGGCAAGTGGGGAAATGGTGCAGAAGCAATTGCAAAGAGGTGAGAAATCACTCTTATTAAGATGGGGGTGCTGACGGTGGTGGCGGGAGGGAGAGAGTTTAAATATATAGGGGCGAGAGCTCCCGGACGAGGGTAAAATGCAGTGAAAATGGTGATTGGGGAAGTTGGCAGCAGAGCTAGGCAGGGTGTGGGGCTGAGTGAAACTACCCTGATTTGCAACAAGTGGAGCCTGTAGGAAGGCGAGAAAAATGTTTGGACCGGGAGGAAAGGGATTTGGTGGGGAAGGTGGAGATTTTGCAAACAGTACTCAGAAGATGGGAACGTGTGGGATTTTGGGCGATTGCGGTCCGCAAAACTTGTCTGGCTGTGAAGTCTGGGCTGGGGCAAGGTTGAATCCCACTCAGATATGTTGGGGAGACACTGGACGATGAAGCGAGAGAGGTTTTGGAATTTTTGATGGGCTATTTGAGAAGAACTAAGTGTTTTGCCAACATTGTGCACTGTTTTTGCAAGATTTTGCAAATTTGCGCTAAGTCTGACAAAGGTGTGTTTGTGTTTGCAGGAAGGTGGTGATCAAGTGGCAAGTGGGGAAATGGTGCAGAAGCAATTGCAAAGAGGTGAGAAATCACTCTTATTAAGATGGGGGTGCTGACGGTGGTGGCGGGAGGGAGAGAGTTTAAATATATAGGGGCGAGAGCTCCCGGACGAGGGTAAAACGCAGTGAAAATGGTGATTGGGGAAGTTGGCAGCAGAGCTAGGCAGGGTGTGGGGCTGAGTGAAACTACCCTGATTTGCAACAAGTGGAGCCTGTAGGAAGGCGAGAAAAATGTTTGGACCGGGAGGAAAGGGATTTGGTGGGGAAGGTGGAGATTTTGCAAACAGTACTCAGAAGATGGGATCGTGTGGGATTTTGGGCGATTGCGGTCCGCAAAACTTGTCTGGCTGTGAAGACTGGGCTGGGGCAAGGTTGAATCCCACTCAGATATGTTGGGGAGACACTGGACGATGAAGCGAGAGAGGTTTTGGAATTTTTGATGGGCTATTTGAGAAGAACTAAGTGTTTTGCCAACATTGTGCACTGTTTTTGCAAGATTTTGCAAATTTGCGCTAAGTCTGACAAAGGTGTGTTTGTGTTTGCAGGAAGGTGGTGATCAAGTGGCAAGTGGGGAAATGGTGCAGAAGCAATTGCAAAGAGGTGAGAAATCACTCTTATTAAGATGGGGGTGCTGACGGTGGTGGCGGGAGGGAGAGAGTTTAAATATATAGGGGCGAGAGCTCCCGGATGAGGGTAAAATGCAGTGAAAATGGTGATTGGGGAAGTTGGCAGCAGAGCTAGGCAGGGTGTGGGGCTGAGTGAAACTACCCTGATTTGCAACAAGTGGAGCCTGTAGGAAGGCGAGAAAAATGTTTGGACCGGGAGGAAAGGGATTTGGTGGGGAAGGTGGAGATTTTGCAAACAGTACTCAGAAGATGGGAACGTGTGGGATTTTGGGCGATTGCGGTCCGCAAAACTTGTCTGGCTGTGAAGTCTGGGCTGGGGCAAGGTTGAATCCCACTCAGATATGTTGGGGAGACACTGGACGATGAAGCGAGAGAGGTTTTGGAATTTTTGATGGGCTATTTGAGAAGAACTAAGTGTTTTGCCAACATTGTGCACTGTTTTTGCAAGATTTTGCAAATTTGCGCTAAGTCTGACAAAGGTGTGTTTGTGTTTGCAGGAAGGTGGTGATCAAGTGGCAAGTGGGGAAATGGTGCAGAAGCAATTGCAAAGAGGTGAGAAATCACTCTTATTAAGATGGGGGTGCTGACGGTGGTGGCGGGAGGGAGAGAGTTTAAATATATAGGGGCGAGAGCTCCCGGACGAGGGTAAAATGCAGTGAAAATGGTGATTGGGGAAGTTGGCAGCAGAGCTAGGCAGGGTGTGGGGCTGAGTGAAACTACCCTGATTTGCAACAAGTGGAGCCTGTAGGAAGGCGAGAAAAATGTTTGGACCGGGAGGAAAGGGATTTGGTGGGGAAGGTGGAGATTTTGCAAACAGTACTCAGAAGATGGGAACGTGTGGGATTTTGGGCGATTGCGGTCCGCAAAACTTGTCTGGCTGTGAAGTCTGGGCTGGGGCAAGGTTGAATCCCACTCAGATATGTTGGGGAGACACTGGACGATGAAGCGAGAGAGGTTTTGGAATTTTTGATGGGCTATTTGAGAAGAACTAAGTGTTTTGCCAACATTGTGCACTGTTTTTGCAAGATTTTGCAAATTTGCGCTAAGTCTGACAAAGGTGTGTTTGTGTTTGCAGGAAGGTGGTGATCAAGTGGCAAGTGGGGAAATGGTGCAGAAGCAATTGCAAAGAGGTGAGAAATCACTCTTATTAAGATGGGGGTGCTGACGGTGGTGGCGGGAGGGAGAGAGTTTAAATATATAGGGGCGAGAGCTCCCGGACGAGGGTAAAATGCAGTGAAAATGGTGATTGGGGAAGTTGGCAGCAGAGCTAGGCAGGGTGTGGGGCTGAGTGAAACTACCCTGATTTGCAACAAGTGGAGCCTGTAGGAAGGCGAGAAAAATGTTTGGACCGGGAGGAAAGGGATTTGGTGGGGAAGGTGGAGATTTTGCAAACAGTACTCAGAAGATGGGAACGTGTGGGATTTTGGGCGATTGCGGTCCGCAAAACTTGTCTGGCTGTGAAGTCTGGGCTGGGGCAAGGTTGAATCCCACTCAGATATGTTGGGGAGACACTGGACGATGAAGCGAGAGAGGTTTTGGAATTTTTGATGGGCTATTTGAGAAGAACTAAGTGTTTTGCCAACATTGTGCACTGTTTTTGCAAGATTTTGCAAATTTGCGCTAAGTCTGACAAAGGTGTGTTTGTGTTTGCAGGAAGGTGGTGATCAAGTGGCAAGTGGGGAAATGGTGCAGAAGCAATTGCAAAGAGGTGAGAAATCACTCTTATTAAGATGGGGGTGCTGACGGTGGTGGCGGGAGGGAGAGAGTTTAAATATATAGGGGCGAGAGCTCCCGGACGAGGGTAAAATGCAGTGAAAATGGTGATTGGGGAAGTTGGCAGCAGAGCTAGGCAGGGTGTGGGGCTGAGTGAAACTACCCTGATTTGCAACAAGTGGAGCCTGTAGGAAGGCGAGAAAAATGTTTGGACCGGGAGGAAAGGGATTTGGTGGGGAAGGTGGAGATTTTGCAAACAGTACTCAGAAGATGGGAACGTGTGGGATTTTGGGCGATTGCGGTCCGCAAAACTTGTCTGGCTGTGAAGTCTGGGCTGGGGCAAGGTTGAATCCCACTCAGATATGTTGGGGAGACACTGGACGATGAAGCGAGAGAGGTTTTGGAATTTTTGATGGGCTATTTGAGAAGAACTAAGTGTTTTGCCAACATTGTGCACTGTTTTTGCAAGATTTTGCAAATTTGCGCTAAGTCTGACAAAGGTGTGTTTGTGTTTGCAGGAAGGTGGTGATCAAGTGGCAAGTGGGGAAATGGTGCAGAAGCAATTGCAAAGAGGTGAGAAATCACTCTTATTAAGATGGGGGTGCTGACGGTGGTGGCGGGAGGGAGAGAGTTTAAATATATAGGGGCGAGAGCTCCCGGACGAGGGTAAAATGCAGTGAAAATGGTGATTGGGGAAGTTGGCAGCAGAGCTAGGCAGGGTGTGGGGCTGAGTGAAACTACCCTGATTTGCAACAAGTGGAGCCTGTAGGAAGGCGAGAAAAATGTTTGGACCGGGAGGAAAGGGATTTGGTGGGGAAGGTGGAGATTTTGCAAACAGTACTCAGAAGATGGGAACGTGTGGGATTTTGGGCGATTGCGGTCCGCAAAACTTGTCTGGCTGTGAAGTCTGGGCTGGGGCAAGGTTGAATCCCACTCAGATATGTTGGGGAGACACTGGACGATGAAGCGAGAGAGGTTTTGGAATTTTTGATGGGCTATTTGAGAAGAACTAAGTGTTTTGCCAACATTGTGCACTGTTTTTGCAAGATTTTGCAAATTTGCGCTAAGTCTGACAAAGGTGTGTTTGTGTTTGCAGGAAGGTGGTGATCAAGTGGCAAGTGGGGAAATGGTGCAGAAGCAATTGCAAAGAGGTGAGAAATCACTCTTATTAAGATGGGGGTGCTGACGGTGGTGGCGGGAGGGAGAGAGTTTAAATATATAGGGGCGAGAGCTCCCGGATGAGGGTAAAATGCAGTGAAAATGGTGATTGGGGAAGTTGGCAGCAGAGCTAGGCAGGGTGTGGGGCTGAGTGAAACTACCCTGATTTGCAACAAGTGGAGCCTGTAGGAAGGCGAGAAAAATGTTTGGACCGGGAGGAAAGGGATTTGGTGGGGAAGGTGGAGATTTTGCAAACAGTACTCAGAAGATGGGAACGTGTGGGATTTTGGGCGATTGCGGTCCGCAAAACTTGTCTGGCTGTGAAGTCTGGGCTGGGGCAAGGTTGAATCCCACTCAGATATGTTGGGGAGACACTGGACGATGAAGCGAGAGAGGTTTTGGAATTTTTGATGGGCTATTTGAGAAGAACTAAGTGTTTTGCCAACATTGTGCACTGTTTTTGCAAGATTTTGCAAATTTGCGCTAAGTCTGACAAAGGTGTGTTTGTGTTTGCAGGAAGGTGGTGATCAAGTGGCAAGTGGGGAAATGGTGCAGAAGCAATTGCAAAGAGGTGAGAAATCACTCTTATTAAGATGGGGGTGCTGACGGTGGTGGCGGGAGGGAGAGAGTTTAAATATATAGGGGCGAGAGCTCCCGGACGAGGGTAAAATGCAGTGAAAATGGTGATTGGGGAAGTTGGCAGCAGAGCTAGGCAGGGTGTGGGGCTGAGTGAAACTACCCTGATTTGCAACAAGTGGAGCCTGTAGGAAGGCGAGAAAAATGTTTGGACCGGGAGGAAAGGGATTTGGTGGGGAAGGTGGAGATTTTGCAAACAGTACTCAGAAGATGGGAACGTGTGGGATTTTGGGCGATTGCGGTCCGCAAAACTTGTCTGGCTGTGAAGTCTGGGCTGGGGCAAGGTTGAATCCCACTCAGATATGTTGGGGAGACACTGGACGATGAAGCGAGAGAGGTTTTGGAATTTTTGATGGGCTATTTGAGAAGAACTAAGTGTTTTGCCAACATTGTGCACTGTTTTTGCAAGATTTTGCAAATTTGCGCTAAGTCTGACAAAGGTGTGTTTGTGTTTGCAGGAAGGTGGTGATCAAGTGGCAAGTGGGGAAATGGTGCAGAAGCAATTGCAAAGAGGTGAGAAATCACTCTTATTAAGATGGGGGTGCTGACGGTGGTGGCGGGAGGGAGAGAGTTTAAATATATAGGGGCGAGAGCTCCCGGACGAGGGTAAAATGCAGTGAAAATGGTGATTGGGGAAGTTGGCAGCAGAGCTAGGCAGGGTGTGGGGCTGAGTGAAACTACCCTGATTTGCAACAAGTGGAGCCTGTAGGAAGGCGAGAAAAATGTTTGGACCGGGAGGAAAGGGATTTGGTGGGGAAGGTGGAGATTTTGCAAACAGTACTCAGAAGATGGGAACGTGTGGGATTTTGGGCGATTGCGGTCCGCAAAACTTGTCTGGCTGTGAAGTCTGGGCTGGGGCAAGGTTGAATCCCACTCAGATATGTTGGGGAGACACTGGACGATGAAGCGAGAGAGGTTTTGGAATTTTTGATGGGCTATTTGAGAAGAACTAAGTGTTTTGCCAACATTGTGCACTGTTTTTGCAAGATTTTGCAAATTTGCGCTAAGTCTGACAAAGGTGTGTTTGTGTTTGCAGGAAGGTGGTGATCAAGTGGCAAGTGGGGAAATGGTGCAGAAGCAATTGCAAAGAGGTGAGAAATCACTCTTATTAAGATGGGGGTGCTGACGGTGGTGGCGGGAGGGAGAGAGTTTAAATATATAGGGGCGAGAGCTCCCGGACGAGGGTAAAATGCAGTGAAAATGGTGATTGGGGAAGTTGGCAGCAGAGCTAGGCAGGGTGTGGGGCTGAGTGAAACTACCCTGATTTGCAACAAGTGGAGCCTGTAGGAAGGCGAGAAAAATGTTTGGACCGGGAGGAAAGGGATTTGGTGGGGAAGGTGGAGATTTTGCAAACAGTACTCAGAAGATGGGAACGTGTGGGATTTTGGGCGATTGCGGTCCGCAAAACTTGTCTGGCTGTGAAGTCTGGGCTGGGGCAAGGTTGAATCCCACTCAGATATGTTGGGGAGACACTGGACGATGAAGCGAGAGAGGTTTTGGAATTTTTGATGGGCTATTTGAGAAGAACTAAGTGTTTTGCCAACATTGTGCACTGTTTTTGCAAGATTTTGCAAATTTGCGCTAAGTCTGACAAAGGTGTGTTTGTGTTTGCAGGAAGGTGGTGATCAAGTGGCAAGTGGGGAAATGGTGCAGAAGCAATTGCAAAGAGGTGAGAAATCACTCTTATTAAGATGGGGGTGCTGACGGTGGTGGCGGGAGGGAGAGAGTTTAAATATATAGGGGCGAGAGCTCCCGGACGAGGGTAAAACGCAGTGAAAATGGTGATTGGGGAAGTTGGCAGCAGAGCTAGGCAGGGTGTGGGGCTGAGTGAAACTACCCTGATTTGCAACAAGTGGAGCCTGTAGGAAGGCGAGAAAAATGTTTGGACCGGGAGGAAAGGGATTTGGTGGGGAAGGTGGAGATTTTGCAAACAGTACTCAGAAGATGGGATCGTGTGGGATTTTGGGCGATTGCGGTCCGCAAAACTTGTCTGGCTGTGAAGACTGGGCTGGGGCAAGGTTGAATCCCACTCAGATATGTTGGGGAGACACTGGACGATGAAGCGAGAGAGGTTTTGGAATTTTTGATGGGCTATTTGAGAAGAACTAAGTGTTTTGCCAACATTGTGCACTGTTTTTGCAAGATTTTGCAAATTTGCGCTAAGTCTGACAAAGGTGTGTTTGTGTTTGCAGGAAGGTGGTGATCAAGTGGCAAGTGGGGAAATGGTGCAGAAGCAATTGCAAAGAGGTGAGAAATCACTCTTATTAAGATGGGGGTGCTGACGGTGGTGGCGGGAGGGAGAGAGTTTAAATATATAGGGGCGAGAGCTCCCGGACGAGGGTAAAATGCAGTGAAAATGGTGATTGGGGAAGTTGGCAGCAGAGCTAGGCAGGGTGTGGGGCTGAGTGAAACTACCCTGATTTGCAACAAGTGGAGCCTGTAGGAAGGCGAGAAAAATGTTTGGACCGGGAGGAAAGGGATTTGGTGGGGAAGGTGGAGATTTTGCAAACAGTACTCAGAAGATGGGAACGTGTGGGATTTTGGGCGATTGCGGTCCGCAAAACTTGTCTGGCTGTGAAGTCTGGGCTGGGGCAAGGTTGAATCCCACTCAGATATGTTGGGGAGACACTGGACGATGAAGCGAGAGAGGTTTTGGAATTTTTGATGGGCTATTTGAGAAGAACTAAGTGTTTTGCCAACATTGTGCACTGTTTTTGCAAGATTTTGCAAATTTGCGCTAAGTCTGACAAAGGTGTGTTTGTGTTTGCAGGAAGGTGGTGATCAAGTGGCAAGTGGGGAAATGGTGCAGAAGCAATTGCAAAGAGGTGAGAAATCACTCTTATTAAGATGGGGGTGCTGACGGTGGTGGCGGGAGGGAGAGAGTTTAAATATATAGGGGCGAGAGCTCCCGGACGAGGGTAAAACGCAGTGAAAATGGTGATTGGGGAAGTTGGCAGCAGAGCTAGGCAGGGTGTGGGGCTGAGTGAAACTACCCTGATTTGCAACAAGTGGAGCCTGTAGGAAGGCGAGAAAAATGTTTGGACCGGGAGGAAAGGGATTTGGTGGGGAAGGTGGAGATTTTGCAAACAGTACTCAGAAGATGGGATCGTGTGGGATTTTGGGCGATTGCGGTCCGCAAAACTTGTCTGGCTGTGAAGACTGGGCTGGGGCAAGGTTGAATCCCACTCAGATATGTTGGGGAGACACTGGACGATGAAGCGAGAGAGGTTTTGGAATTTTTGATGGGCTATTTGAGAAGAACTAAGTGTTTTGCCAACATTGTGCACTGTTTTTGCAAGATTTTGCAAATTTGCGCTAAGTCTGACAAAGGTGTGTTTGTGTTTGCAGGAAGGTGGTGATCAAGTGGCAAGTGGGGAAATGGTGCAGAAGCAATTGCAAAGAGGTGAGAAATCACTCTTATTAAGATGGGGGTGCTGACGGTGGTGGCGGGAGGGAGAGAGTTTAAATATATAGGGGCGAGAGCTCCCGGACGAGGGTAAAATGCAGTGAAAATGGTGATTGGGGAAGTTGGCAGCAGAGCTAGGCAGGGTGTGGGGCTGAGTGAAACTACCCTGATTTGCAACAAGTGGAGCCTGTAGGAAGGCGAGAAAAATGTTTGGACCGGGAGGAAAGGGATTTGGTGGGGAAGGTGGAGATTTTGCAAACAGTACTCAGAAGATGGGAACGTGTGGGATTTTGGGCGATTGCGGTCCGCAAAACTTGTCTGGCTGTGAAGTCTGGGCTGGGGCAAGGTTGAATCCCACTCAGATATGTTGGGGAGACACTGGACGATGAAGCGAGAGAGGTTTTGGAATTTTTGATGGGCTATTTGAGAAGAACTAAGTGTTTTGCCAACATTGTGCACTGTTTTTGCAAGATTTTGCAAATTTGCGCTAAGTCTGACAAAGGTGTGTTTGTGTTTGCAGGAAGGTGGTGATCAAGTGGCAAGTGGGGAAATGGTGCAGAAGCAATTGCAAAGAGGTGAGAAATCACTCTTATTAAGATGGGGGTGCTGACGGTGGTGGCGGGAGGGAGAGAGTTTAAATATATAGGGGCGAGAGCTCCCGGACGAGGGTAAAACGCAGTGAAAATGGTGATTGGGGAAGTTGGCAGCAGAGCTAGGCAGGGTGTGGGGCTGAGTGAAACTACCCTGATTTGCAACAAGTGGAGCCTGTAGGAAGGCGAGAAAAATGTTTGGACCGGGAGGAAAGGGATTTGGTGGGGAAGGTGGAGATTTTGCAAACAGTACTCAGAAGATGGGATCGTGTGGGATTTTGGGCGATTGCGGTCCGCAAAACTTGTCTGGCTGTGAAGACTGGGCTGGGGCAAGGTTGAATCCCACTCAGATATGTTGGGGAGACACTGGACGATGAAGCGAGAGAGGTTTTGGAATTTTTGATGGGCTATTTGAGAAGAACTAAGTGTTTTGCCAACATTGTGCACTGTTTTTGCAAGATTTTGCAAATTTGCGCTAAGTCTGACAAAGGTGTGTTTGTGTTTGCAGGAAGGTGGTGATCAAGTGGCAAGTGGGGAAATGGTGCAGAAGCAATTGCAAAGAGGTGAGAAATCACTCTTATTAAGATGGGGGTGCTGACGGTGGTGGCGGGAGGGAGAGAGTTTAAATATATAGGGGCGAGAGCTCCCGGACGAGGGTAAAATGCAGTGAAAATGGTGATTGGGGAAGTTGGCAGCAGAGCTAGGCAGGGTGTGGGGCTGAGTGAAACTACCCTGATTTGCAACAAGTGGAGCCTGTAGGAAGGCGAGAAAAATGTTTGGACCGGGAGGAAAGGGATTTGGTGGGGAAGGTGGAGATTTTGCAAACAGTACTCAGAAGATGGGAACGTGTGGGATTTTGGGCGATTGCGGTCCGCAAAACTTGTCTGGCTGTGAAGTCTGGGCTGGGGCAAGGTTGAATCCCACTCAGATATGTTGGGGAGACACTGGACGATGAAGCGAGAGAGGTTTTGGAATTTTTGATGGGCTATTTGAGAAGAACTAAGTGTTTTGCCAACATTGTGCACTGTTTTTGCAAGATTTTGCAAATTTGCGCTAAGTCTGACAAAGGTGTGTTTGTGTTTGCAGGAAGGTGGTGATCAAGTGGCAAGTGGGGAAATGGTGCAGAAGCAATTGCAAAGAGGTGAGAAATCACTCTTATTAAGATGGGGGTGCTGACGGTGGTGGCGGGAGGGAGAGAGTTTAAATATATAGGGGCGAGAGCTCCCGGATGAGGGTAAAATGCAGTGAAAATGGTGATTGGGGAAGTTGGCAGCAGAGCTAGGCAGGGTGTGGGGCTGAGTGAAACTACCCTGATTTGCAACAAGTGGAGCCTGTAGGAAGGCGAGAAAAATGTTTGGACCGGGAGGAAAGGGATTTGGTGGGGAAGGTGGAGATTTTGCAAACAGTACTCAGAAGATGGGAACGTGTGGGATTTTGGGCGATTGCGGTCCGCAAAACTTGTCTGGCTGTGAAGTCTGGGCTGGGGCAAGGTTGAATCCCACTCAGATATGTTGGGGAGACACTGGACGATGAAGCGAGAGAGGTTTTGGAATTTTTGATGGGCTATTTGAGAAGAACTAAGTGTTTTGCCAACATTGTGCACTGTTTTTGCAAGATTTTGCAAATTTGCGCTAAGTCTGACAAAGGTGTGTTTGTGTTTGCAGGAAGGTGGTGATCAAGTGGCAAGTGGGGAAATGGTGCAGAAGCAATTGCAAAGAGGTGAGAAATCACTCTTATTAAGATGGGGGTGCTGACGGTGGTGGCGGGAGGGAGAGAGTTTAAATATATAGGGGCGAGAGCTCCCGGACGAGGGTAAAATGCAGTGAAAATGGTGATTGGGGAAGTTGGCAGCAGAGCTAGGCAGGGTGTGGGGCTGAGTGAAACTACCCTGATTTGCAACAAGTGGAGCCTGTAGGAAGGCGAGAAAAATGTTTGGACCGGGAGGAAAGGGATTTGGTGGGGAAGGTGGAGATTTTGCAAACAGTACTCAGAAGATGGGAACGTGTGGGATTTTGGGCGATTGCGGTCCGCAAAACTTGTCTGGCTGTGAAGTCTGGGCTGGGGCAAGGTTGAATCCCACTCAGATATGTTGGGGAGACACTGGACGATGAAGCGAGAGAGGTTTTGGAATTTTTGATGGGCTATTTGAGAAGAACTAAGTGTTTTGCCAACATTGTGCACTGTTTTTGCAAGATTTTGCAAATTTGCGCTAAGTCTGACAAAGGTGTGTTTGTGTTTGCAGGAAGGTGGTGATCAAGTGGCAAGTGGGGAAATGGTGCAGAAGCAATTGCAAAGAGGTGAGAAATCACTCTTATTAAGATGGGGGTGCTGACGGTGGTGGCGGGAGGGAGAGAGTTTAAATATATAGGGGCGAGAGCTCCCGGACGAGGGTAAAATGCAGTGAAAATGGTGATTGGGGAAGTTGGCAGCAGAGCTAGGCAGGGTGTGGGGCTGAGTGAAACTACCCTGATTTGCAACAAGTGGAGCCTGTAGGAAGGCGAGAAAAATGTTTGGACCGGGAGGAAAGGGATTTGGTGGGGAAGGTGGAGATTTTGCAAACAGTACTCAGAAGATGGGAACGTGTGGGATTTTGGGCGATTGCGGTCCGCAAAACTTGTCTGGCTGTGAAGTCTGGGCTGGGGCAAGGTTGAATCCCACTCAGATATGTTGGGGAGACACTGGACGATGAAGCGAGAGAGGTTTTGGAATTTTTGATGGGCTATTTGAGAAGAACTAAGTGTTTTGCCAACATTGTGCACTGTTTTTGCAAGATTTTGCAAATTTGCGCTAAGTCTGACAAAGGTGTGTTTGTGTTTGCAGGAAGGTGGTGATCAAGTGGCAAGTGGGGAAATGGTGCAGAAGCAATTGCAAAGAGGTGAGAAATCACTCTTATTAAGATGGGGGTGCTGACGGTGGTGGCGGGAGGGAGAGAGTTTAAATATATAGGGGCGAGAGCTCCCGGACGAGGGTAAAACGCAGTGAAAATGGTGATTGGGGAAGTTGGCAGCAGAGCTAGGCAGGGTGTGGGGCTGAGTGAAACTACCCTGATTTGCAACAAGTGGAGCCTGTAGGAAGGCGAGAAAAATGTTTGGACCGGGAGGAAAGGGATTTGGTGGGGAAGGTGGAGATTTTGCAAACAGTACTCAGAAGATGGGATCGTGTGGGATTTTGGGCGATTGCGGTCCGCAAAACTTGTCTGGCTGTGAAGACTGGGCTGGGGCAAGGTTGAATCCCACTCAGATATGTTGGGGAGACACTGGACGATGAAGCGAGAGAGGTTTTGGAATTTTTGATGGGCTATTTGAGAAGAACTAAGTGTTTTGCCAACATTGTGCACTGTTTTTGCAAGATTTTGCAAATTTGCGCTAAGTCTGACAAAGGTGTGTTTGTGTTTGCAGGAAGGTGGTGATCAAGTGGCAAGTGGGGAAATGGTGCAGAAGCAATTGCAAAGAGGTGAGAAATCACTCTTATTAAGATGGGGGTGCTGACGGTGGTGGCGGGAGGGAGAGAGTTTAAATATATAGGGGCGAGAGCTCCCGGACGAGGGTAAAATGCAGTGAAAATGGTGATTGGGGAAGTTGGCAGCAGAGCTAGGCAGGGTGTGGGGCTGAGTGAAACTACCCTGATTTGCAACAAGTGGAGCCTGTAGGAAGGCGAGAAAAATGTTTGGACCGGGAGGAAAGGGATTTGGTGGGGAAGGTGGAGATTTTGCAAACAGTACTCAGAAGATGGGAACGTGTGGGATTTTGGGCGATTGCGGTCCGCAAAACTTGTCTGGCTGTGAAGTCTGGGCTGGGGCAAGGTTGAATCCCACTCAGATATGTTGGGGAGACACTGGACGATGAAGCGAGAGAGGTTTTGGAATTTTTGATGGGCTATTTGAGAAGAACTAAGTGTTTTGCCAACATTGTGCACTGTTTTTGCAAGATTTTGCAAATTTGCGCTAAGTCTGACAAAGGTGTGTTTGTGTTTGCAGGAAGGTGGTGATCAAGTGGCAAGTGGGGAAATGGTGCAGAAGCAATTGCAAAGAGGTGAGAAATCACTCTTATTAAGATGGGGGTGCTGACGGTGGTGGCGGGAGGGAGAGAGTTTAAATATATAGGGGCGAGAGCTCCCGGACGAGGGTAAAACGCAGTGAAAATGGTGATTGGGGAAGTTGGCAGCAGAGCTAGGCAGGGTGTGGGGCTGAGTGAAACTACCCTGATTTGCAACAAGTGGAGCCTGTAGGAAGGCGAGAAAAATGTTTGGACCGGGAGGAAAGGGATTTGGTGGGGAAGGTGGAGATTTTGCAAACAGTACTCAGAAGATGGGATCGTGTGGGATTTTGGGCGATTGCGGTCCGCAAAACTTGTCTGGCTGTGAAGACTGGGCTGGGGCAAGGTTGAATCCCACTCAGATATGTTGGGGAGACACTGGACGATGAAGCGAGAGAGGTTTTGGAATTTTTGATGGGCTATTTGAGAAGAACTAAGTGTTTTGCCAACATTGTGCACTGTTTTTGCAAGATTTTGCAAATTTGCGCTAAGTCTGACAAAGGTGTGTTTGTGTTTGCAGGAAGGTGGTGATCAAGTGGCAAGTGGGGAAATGGTGCAGAAGCAATTGCAAAGAGGTGAGAAATCACTCTTATTAAGATGGGGGTGCTGACGGTGGTGGCGGGAGGGAGAGAGTTTAAATATATAGGGGCGAGAGCTCCCGGACGAGGGTAAAATGCAGTGAAAATGGTGATTGGGGAAGTTGGCAGCAGAGCTAGGCAGGGTGTGGGGCTGAGTGAAACTACCCTGATTTGCAACAAGTGGAGCCTGTAGGAAGGCGAGAAAAATGTTTGGACCGGGAGGAAAGGGATTTGGTGGGGAAGGTGGAGATTTTGCAAACAGTACTCAGAAGATGGGAACGTGTGGGATTTTGGGCGATTGCGGTCCGCAAAACTTGTCTGGCTGTGAAGTCTGGGCTGGGGCAAGGTTGAATCCCACTCAGATATGTTGGGGAGACACTGGACGATGAAGCGAGAGAGGTTTTGGAATTTTTGATGGGCTATTTGAGAAGAACTAAGTGTTTTGCCAACATTGTGCACTGTTTTTGCAAGATTTTGCAAATTTGCGCTAAGTCTGACAAAGGTGTGTTTGTGTTTGCAGGAAGGTGGTGATCAAGTGGCAAGTGGGGAAATGGTGCAGAAGCAATTGCAAAGAGGTGAGAAATCACTCTTATTAAGATGGGGGTGCTGACGGTGGTGGCGGGAGGGAGAGAGTTTAAATATATAGGGGCGAGAGCTCCCGGACGAGGGTAAAACGCAGTGAAAATGGTGATTGGGGAAGTTGGCAGCAGAGCTAGGCAGGGTGTGGGGCTGAGTGAAACTACCCTGATTTGCAACAAGTGGAGCCTGTAGGAAGGCGAGAAAAATGTTTGGACCGGGAGGAAAGGGATTTGGTGGGGAAGGTGGAGATTTTGCAAACAGTACTCAGAAGATGGGATCGTGTGGGATTTTGGGCGATTGCGGTCCGCAAAACTTGTCTGGCTGTGAAGACTGGGCTGGGGCAAGGTTGAATCCCACTCAGATATGTTGGGGAGACACTGGACGATGAAGCGAGAGAGGTTTTGGAATTTTTGATGGGCTATTTGAGAAGAACTAAGTGTTTTGCCAACATTGTGCACTGTTTTTGCAAGATTTTGCAAATTTGCGCTAAGTCTGACAAAGGTGTGTTTGTGTTTGCAGGAAGGTGGTGATCAAGTGGCAAGTGGGGAAATGGTGCAGAAGCAATTGCAAAGAGGTGAGAAATCACTCTTATTAAGATGGGGGTGCTGACGGTGGTGGCGGGAGGGAGAGAGTTTAAATATATAGGGGCGAGAGCTCCCGGACGAGGGTAAAATGCAGTGAAAATGGTGATTGGGGAAGTTGGCAGCAGAGCTAGGCAGGGTGTGGGGCTGAGTGAAACTACCCTGATTTGCAACAAGTGGAGCCTGTAGGAAGGCGAGAAAAATGTTTGGACCGGGAGGAAAGGGATTTGGTGGGGAAGGTGGAGATTTTGCAAACAGTACTCAGAAGATGGGAACGTGTGGGATTTTGGGCGATTGCGGTCCGCAAAACTTGTCTGGCTGTGAAGTCTGGGCTGGGGCAAGGTTGAATCCCACTCAGATATGTTGGGGAGACACTGGACGATGAAGCGAGAGAGGTTTTGGAATTTTTGATGGGCTATTTGAGAAGAACTAAGTGTTTTGCCAACATTGTGCACTGTTTTTGCAAGATTTTGCAAATTTGCGCTAAGTCTGACAAAGGTGTGTTTGTGTTTGCAGGAAGGTGGTGATCAAGTGGCAAGTGGGGAAATGGTGCAGAAGCAATTGCAAAGAGGTGAGAAATCACTCTTATTAAGATGGGGGTGCTGACGGTGGTGGCGGGAGGGAGAGAGTTTAAATATATAGGGGCGAGAGCTCCCGGATGAGGGTAAAATGCAGTGAAAATGGTGATTGGGGAAGTTGGCAGCAGAGCTAGGCAGGGTGTGGGGCTGAGTGAAACTACCCTGATTTGCAACAAGTGGAGCCTGTAGGAAGGCGAGAAAAATGTTTGGACCGGGAGGAAAGGGATTTGGTGGGGAAGGTGGAGATTTTGCAAACAGTACTCAGAAGATGGGAACGTGTGGGATTTTGGGCGATTGCGGTCCGCAAAACTTGTCTGGCTGTGAAGTCTGGGCTGGGGCAAGGTTGAATCCCACTCAGATATGTTGGGGAGACACTGGACGATGAAGCGAGAGAGGTTTTGGAATTTTTGATGGGCTATTTGAGAAGAACTAAGTGTTTTGCCAACATTGTGCACTGTTTTTGCAAGATTTTGCAAATTTGCGCTAAGTCTGACAAAGGTGTGTTTGTGTTTGCAGGAAGGTGGTGATCAAGTGGCAAGTGGGGAAATGGTGCAGAAGCAATTGCAAAGAGGTGAGAAATCACTCTTATTAAGATGGGGGTGCTGACGGTGGTGGCGGGAGGGAGAGAGTTTAAATATATAGGGGCGAGAGCTCCCGGACGAGGGTAAAATGCAGTGAAAATGGTGATTGGGGAAGTTGGCAGCAGAGCTAGGCAGGGTGTGGGGCTGAGTGAAACTACCCTGATTTGCAACAAGTGGAGCCTGTAGGAAGGCGAGAAAAATGTTTGGACCGGGAGGAAAGGGATTTGGTGGGGAAGGTGGAGATTTTGCAAACAGTACTCAGAAGATGGGAACGTGTGGGATTTTGGGCGATTGCGGTCCGCAAAACTTGTCTGGCTGTGAAGTCTGGGCTGGGGCAAGGTTGAATCCCACTCAGATATGTTGGGGAGACACTGGACGATGAAGCGAGAGAGGTTTTGGAATTTTTGATGGGCTATTTGAGAAGAACTAAGTGTTTTGCCAACATTGTGCACTGTTTTTGCAAGATTTTGCAAATTTGCGCTAAGTCTGACAAAGGTGTGTTTGTGTTTGCAGGAAGGTGGTGATCAAGTGGCAAGTGGGGAAATGGTGCAGAAGCAATTGCAAAGAGGTGAGAAATCACTCTTATTAAGATGGGGGTGCTGACGGTGGTGGCGGGAGGGAGAGAGTTTAAATATATAGGGGCGAGAGCTCCCGGACGAGGGTAAAATGCAGTGAAAATGGTGATTGGGGAAGTTGGCAGCAGAGCTAGGCAGGGTGTGGGGCTGAGTGAAACTACCCTGATTTGCAACAAGTGGAGCCTGTAGGAAGGCGAGAAAAATGTTTGGACCGGGAGGAAAGGGATTTGGTGGGGAAGGTGGAGATTTTGCAAACAGTACTCAGAAGATGGGAACGTGTGGGATTTTGGGCGATTGCGGTCCGCAAAACTTGTCTGGCTGTGAAGTCTGGGCTGGGGCAAGGTTGAATCCCACTCAGATATGTTGGGGAGACACTGGACGATGAAGCGAGAGAGGTTTTGGAATTTTTGATGGGCTATTTGAGAAGAACTAAGTGTTTTGCCAACATTGTGCACTGTTTTTGCAAGATTTTGCAAATTTGCGCTAAGTCTGACAAAGGTGTGTTTGTGTTTGCAGGAAGGTGGTGATCAAGTGGCAAGTGGGGAAATGGTGCAGAAGCAATTGCAAAGAGGTGAGAAATCACTCTTATTAAGATGGGGGTGCTGACGGTGGTGGCGGGAGGGAGAGAGTTTAAATATATAGGGGCGAGAGCTCCCGGACGAGGGTAAAATGCAGTGAAAATGGTGATTGGGGAAGTTGGCAGCAGAGCTAGGCAGGGTGTGGGGCTGAGTGAAACTACCCTGATTTGCAACAAGTGGAGCCTGTAGGAAGGCGAGAAAAATGTTTGGACCGGGAGGAAAGGGATTTGGTGGGGAAGGTGGAGATTTTGCAAACAGTACTCAGAAGATGGGAACGTGTGGGATTTTGGGCGATTGCGGTCCGCAAAACTTGTCTGGCTGTGAAGACTGGGCTGGGGCAAGGTTGAATCCCACTCAGATATGTTGGGGAGACACTGGACGATGAAGCGAGAGAGGTTTTGGAATTTTTGATGGGCTATTTGAGAAGAACTAAGTGTTTTGCCAACATTGTGCACTGTTTTTGCAAGATTTTGCAAATTTGCGCTAAGTCTGACAAAGGTGTGTTTGTGTTTGCAGGAAGGTGGTGATCAAGTGGCAAGTGGGGAAATGGTGCAGAAGCAATTGCAAAGAGGTGAGAAATCACTCTTATTAAGATGGGGGTGCTGACGGTGGTGGCGGGAGGGAGAGAGTTTAAATATATAGGGGCGAGAGCTCCCGGACGAGGGTAAAATGCAGTGAAAATGGTGATTGGGGAAGTTGGCAGCAGAGCTAGGCAGGGTGTGGGGCTGAGTGAAACTACCCTGATTTGCAACAAGTGGAGCCTGTAGGAAGGCGAGAAAAATGTTTGGACCGGGAGGAAAGGGATTTGGTGGGGAAGGTGGAGATTTTGCAAACAGTACTCAGAAGATGGGAACGTGTGGGATTTTGGGCGATTGCGGTCCGCAAAACTTGTCTGGCTGTGAAGTCTGGGCTGGGGCAAGGTTGAATCCCACTCAGATATGTTGGGGAGACACTGGACGATGAAGCGAGAGAGGTTTTGGAATTTTTGATGGGCTATTTGAGAAGAACTAAGTGTTTTGCCAACATTGTGCACTGTTTTTGCAAGATTTTGCAAATTTGCGCTAAGTCTGACAAAGGTGTGTTTGTGTTTGCAGGAAGGTGGTGATCAAGTGGCAAGTGGGGAAATGGTGCAGAAGCAATTGCAAAGAGGTGAGAAATCACTCTTATTAAGATGGGGGTGCTGACGGTGGTGGCGGGAGGGAGAGAGTTTAAATATATAGGGGCGAGAGCTCCCGGACGAGGGTAAAATGCAGTGAAAATGGTGATTGGGGAAGTTGGCAGCAGAGCTAGGCAGGGTGTGGGGCTGAGTGAAACTACCCTGATTTGCAACAAGTGGAGCCTGTAGGAAGGCGAGAAAAATGTTTGGACCGGGAGGAAAGGGATTTGGTGGGGAAGGTGGAGATTTTGCAAACAGTACTCAGAAGATGGGAACGTGTGGGATTTTGGGCGATTGCGGTCCGCAAAACTTGTCTGGCTGTGAAGTCTGGGCTGGGGCAAGGTTGAATCCCACTCAGATATGTTGGGGAGACACTGGACGATGAAGCGAGAGAGGTTTTGGAATTTTTGATGGGCTATTTGAGAAGAACTAAGTGTTTTGCCAACATTGTGCACTGTTTTTGCAAGATTTTGCAAATTTGCGCTAAGTCTGACAAAGGTGTGTTTGTGTTTGCAGGAAGGTGGTGATCAAGTGGCAAGTGGGGAAATGGTGCAGAAGCAATTGCAAAGAGGTGAGAAATCACTCTTATTAAGATGGGGGTGCTGACGGTGGTGGCGGGAGGGAGAGAGTTTAAATATATAGGGGCGAGAGCTCCCGGATGAGGGTAAAATGCAGTGAAAATGGTGATTGGGGAAGTTGGCAGCAGAGCTAGGCAGGGTGTGGGGCTGAGTGAAACTACCCTGATTTGCAACAAGTGGAGCCTGTAGGAAGGCGAGAAAAATGTTTGGACCGGGAGGAAAGGGATTTGGTGGGGAAGGTGGAGATTTTGCAAACAGTACTCAGAAGATGGGAACGTGTGGGATTTTGGGCGATTGCGGTCCGCAAAACTTGTCTGGCTGTGAAGTCTGGGCTGGGGCAAGGTTGAATCCCACTCAGATATGTTGGGGAGACACTGGACGATGAAGCGAGAGAGGTTTTGGAATTTTTGATGGGCTATTTGAGAAGAACTAAGTGTTTTGCCAACATTGTGCACTGTTTTTGCAAGATTTTGCAAATTTGCGCTAAGTCTGACAAAGGTGTGTTTGTGTTTGCAGGAAGGTGGTGATCAAGTGGCAAGTGGGGAAATGGTGCAGAAGCAATTGCAAAGAGGTGAGAAATCACTCTTATTAAGATGGGGGTGCTGACGGTGGTGGCGGGAGGGAGAGAGTTTAAATATATAGGGGCGAGAGCTCCCGGACGAGGGTAAAATGCAGTGAAAATGGTGATTGGGGAAGTTGGCAGCAGAGCTAGGCAGGGTGTGGGGCTGAGTGAAACTACCCTGATTTGCAACAAGTGGAGCCTGTAGGAAGGCGAGAAAAATGTTTGGACCGGGAGGAAAGGGATTTGGTGGGGAAGGTGGAGATTTTGCAAACAGTACTCAGAAGATGGGAACGTGTGGGATTTTGGGCGATTGCGGTCCGCAAAACTTGTCTGGCTGTGAAGTCTGGGCTGGGGCAAGGTTGAATCCCACTCAGATATGTTGGGGAGACACTGGACGATGAAGCGAGAGAGGTTTTGGAATTTTTGATGGGCTATTTGAGAAGAACTAAGTGTTTTGCCAACATTGTGCACTGTTTTTGCAAGATTTTGCAAATTTGCGCTAAGTCTGACAAAGGTGTGTTTGTGTTTGCAGGAAGGTGGTGATCAAGTGGCAAGTGGGGAAATGGTGCAGAAGCAATTGCAAAGAGGTGAGAAATCACTCTTATTAAGATGGGGGTGCTGACGGTGGTGGCGGGAGGGAGAGAGTTTAAATATATAGGGGCGAGAGCTCCCGGATGAGGGTAAAATGCAGTGAAAATGGTGATTGGGGAAGTTGGCAGCAGAGCTAGGCAGGGTGTGGGGCTGAGTGAAACTACCCTGATTTGCAACAAGTGGAGCCTGTAGGAAGGCGAGAAAAATGTTTGGACCGGGAGGAAAGGGATTTGGTGGGGAAGGTGGAGATTTTGCAAACAGTACTCAGAAGATGGGAACGTGTGGGATTTTGGGCGATTGCGGTCCGCAAAACTTGTCTGGCTGTGAAGTCTGGGCTGGGGCAAGGTTGAATCCCACTCAGATATGTTGGGGAGACACTGGACGATGAAGCGAGAGAGGTTTTGGAATTTTTGATGGGCTATTTGAGAAGAACTAAGTGTTTTGCCAACATTGTGCACTGTTTTTGCAAGATTTTGCAAATTTGCGCTAAGTCTGACAAAGGTGTGTTTGTGTTTGCAGGAAGGTGGTGATCAAGTGGCAAGTGGGGAAATGGTGCAGAAGCAATTGCAAAGAGGTGAGAAATCACTCTTATTAAGATGGGGGTGCTGACGGTGGTGGCGGGAGGGAGAGAGTTTAAATATATAGGGGCGAGAGCTCCCGGACGAGGGTAAAATGCAGTGAAAATGGTGATTGGGGAAGTTGGCAGCAGAGCTAGGCAGGGTGTGGGGCTGAGTGAAACTACCCTGATTTGCAACAAGTGGAGCCTGTAGGAAGGCGAGAAAAATGTTTGGACCGGGAGGAAAGGGATTTGGTGGGGAAGGTGGAGATTTTGCAAACAGTACTCAGAAGATGGGAACGTGTGGGATTTTGGGCGATTGCGGTCCGCAAAACTTGTCTGGCTGTGAAGTCTGGGCTGGGGCAAGGTTGAATCCCACTCAGATATGTTGGGGAGACACTGGACGATGAAGCGAGAGAGGTTTTGGAATTTTTGATGGGCTATTTGAGAAGAACTAAGTGTTTTGCCAACATTGTGCACTGTTTTTGCAAGATTTTGCAAATTTGCGCTAAGTCTGACAAAGGTGTGTTTGTGTTTGCAGGAAGGTGGTGATCAAGTGGCAAGTGGGGAAATGGTGCAGAAGCAATTGCAAAGAGGTGAGAAATCACTCTTATTAAGATGGGGGTGCTGACGGTGGTGGCGGGAGGGAGAGAGTTTAAATATATAGGGGCGAGAGCTCCCGGACGAGGGTAAAATGCAGTGAAAATGGTGATTGGGGAAGTTGGCAGCAGAGCTAGGCAGGGTGTGGGGCTGAGTGAAACTACCCTGATTTGCAACAAGTGGAGCCTGTAGGAAGGCGAGAAAAATGTTTGGACCGGGAGGAAAGGGATTTGGTGGGGAAGGTGGAGATTTTGCAAACAGTACTCAGAAGATGGGAACGTGTGGGATTTTGGGCGATTGCGGTCCGCAAAACTTGTCTGGCTGTGAAGTCTGGGCTGGGGCAAGGTTGAATCCCACTCAGATATGTTGGGGAGACACTGGACGATGAAGCGAGAGAGGTTTTGGAATTTTTGATGGGCTATTTGAGAAGAACTAAGTGTTTTGCCAACATTGTGCACTGTTTTTGCAAGATTTTGCAAATTTGCGCTAAGTCTGACAAAGGTGTGTTTGTGTTTGCAGGAAGGTGGTGATCAAGTGGCAAGTGGGGAAATGGTGCAGAAGCAATTGCAAAGAGGTGAGAAATCACTCTTATTAAGATGGGGGTGCTGACGGTGGTGGCGGGAGGGAGAGAGTTTAAATATATAGGGGCGAGAGCTCCCGGACGAGGGTAAAATGCAGTGAAAATGGTGATTGAGGAAGTTGGCAGCAGAGCTAGGCAGGGTGTGGGGCTGAGTGAAACTACCCTGATTTGCAACAAGTGGAGCCTGTAGGAAGGTGAGAAAAATGTTTGGACCGGGAGGAAAGGGATTTGGTGGGGAAGGTGGAGATTTTGCAAACAGTACTCAGAAGATGGGAACGTGTGGGATTTTGGGCGATTGCGGTCCGCAAAACTTGTCTGGCTGTGAAGTCTGGGCTGGGGCAAGGTTGAATCCCACTCAGATATGTTGGGGAGACACTGGACGATGAAGCGAGAGAGGTTTTGGAATTTTTGATGGGCTATTTGAGAAGAACTAAGTGTTTTGCCAACATTGTGCACTGTTTTTGCAAGATTTTGCAAATTTGCGCTAAGTCTGACAAAGGTGTGTTTGTGTTTGCAGGAAGGTGGTGATCAAGTGGCAAGTGGGGAAATGGTGCAGAAGCAATTGCAAAGAGGTGAGAAATCACTCTTATTAAGATGGGGGTGCTGACGGTGGTGGCGGGAGGGAGAGAGTTTAAATATATAGGGGCGAGAGCTCCCGGATGAGGGTAAAATGCAGTGAAAATGGTGATTGGGGAAGTTGGCAGCAGAGCTAGGCAGGGTGTGGGGCTGAGTGAAACTACCCTGATTTGCAACAAGTGGAGCCTGTAGGAAGGCGAGAAAAATGTTTGGACCGGGAGGAAAGGGATTTGGTGGGGAAGGTGGAGATTTTGCAAACAGTACTCAGAAGATGGGAACGTGTGGGATTTTGGGCGATTGCGGTCCGCAAAACTTGTCTGGCTGTGAAGTCTGGGCTGGGGCAAGGTTGAATCCCACTCAGATATGTTGGGGAGACACTGGACGATGAAGCGAGAGAGGTTTTGGAATTTTTGATGGGCTATTTGAGAAGAACTAAGTGTTTTGCCAACATTGTGCACTGTTTTTGCAAGATTTTGCAAATTTGCGCTAAGTCTGACAAAGGTGTGTTTGTGTTTGCAGGAAGGTGGTGATCAAGTGGCAAGTGGGGAAATGGTGCAGAAGCAATTGCAAAGAGGTGAGAAATCACTCTTATTAAGATGGGGGTGCTGACGGTGGTGGCGGGAGGGAGAGAGTTTAAATATATAGGGGCGAGAGCTCCCGGACGAGGGTAAAATGCAGTGAAAATGGTGATTGGGGAAGTTGGCAGCAGAGCTAGGCAGGGTGTGGGGCTGAGTGAAACTACCCTGATTTGCAACAAGTGGAGCCTGTAGGAAGGCGAGAAAAATGTTTGGACCGGGAGGAAAGGGATTTGGTGGGGAAGGTGGAGATTTTGCAAACAGTACTCAGAAGATGGGAACGTGTGGGATTTTGGGCGATTGCGGTCCGCAAAACTTGTCTGGCTGTGAAGTCTGGGCTGGGGCAAGGTTGAATCCCACTCAGATATGTTGGGGAGACACTGGACGATGAAGCGAGAGAGGTTTTGGAATTTTTGATGGGCTATTTGAGAAGAACTAAGTGTTTTGCCAACATTGTGCACTGTTTTTGCAAGATTTTGCAAATTTGCGCTAAGTCTGACAAAGGTGTGTTTGTGTTTGCAGGAAGGTGGTGATCAAGTGGCAAGTGGGGAAATGGTGCAGAAGCAATTGCAAAGAGGTGAGAAATCACTCTTATTAAGATGGGGGTGCTGACGGTGGTGGCGGGAGGGAGAGAGTTTAAATATATAGGGGCGAGAGCTCCCGGACGAGGGTAAAATGCAGTGAAAATGGTGATTGGGGAAGTTGGCAGCAGAGCTAGGCAGGGTGTGGGGCTGAGTGAAACTACCCTGATTTGCAACAAGTGGAGCCTGTAGGAAGGCGAGAAAAATGTTTGGACCGGGAGGAAAGGGATTTGGTGGGGAAGGTGGAGATTTTGCAAACAGTACTCAGAAGATGGGAACGTGTGGGATTTTGGGCGATTGCGGTCCGCAAAACTTGTCTGGCTGTGAAGTCTGGGCTGGGGCAAGGTTGAATCCCACTCAGATATGTTGGGGAGACACTGGACGATGAAGCGAGAGAGGTTTTGGAATTTTTGATGGGCTATTTGAGAAGAACTAAGTGTTTTGCCAACATTGTGCACTGTTTTTGCAAGATTTTGCAAATTTGCGCTAAGTCTGACAAAGGTGTGTTTGTGTTTGCAGGAAGGTGGTGATCAAGTGGCAAGTGGGGAAATGGTGCAGAAGCAATTGCAAAGAGGTGAGAAATCACTCTTATTAAGATGGGGGTGCTGACGGTGGTGGCGGGAGGGAGAGAGTTTAAATATATAGGGGCGAGAGCTCCCGGATGAGGGTAAAATGCAGTGAAAATGGTGATTGGGGAAGTTGGCAGCAGAGCTAGGCAGGGTGTGGGGCTGAGTGAAACTACCCTGATTTGCAACAAGTGGAGCCTGTAGGAAGGCGAGAAAAATGTTTGGACCGGGAGGAAAGGGATTTGGTGGGGAAGGTGGAGATTTTGCAAACAGTACTCAGAAGATGGGAACGTGTGGGATTTTGGGCGATTGCGGTCCGCAAAACTTGTCTGGCTGTGAAGTCTGGGCTGGGGCAAGGTTGAATCCCACTCAGATATGTTGGGGAGACACTGGACGATGAAGCGAGAGAGGTTTTGGAATTTTTGATGGGCTATTTGAGAAGAACTAAGTGTTTTGCCAACATTGTGCACTGTTTTTGCAAGATTTTGCAAATTTGCGCTAAGTCTGACAAAGGTGTGTTTGTGTTTGCAGGAAGGTGGTGATCAAGTGGCAAGTGGGGAAATGGTGCAGAAGCAATTGCAAAGAGGTGAGAAATCACTCTTATTAAGATGGGGGTGCTGACGGTGGTGGCGGGAGGGAGAGAGTTTAAATATATAGGGGCGAGAGCTCCCGGACGAGGGTAAAATGCAGTGAAAATGGTGATTGGGGAAGTTGGCAGCAGAGCTAGGCAGGGTGTGGGGCTGAGTGAAACTACCCTGATTTGCAACAAGTGGAGCCTGTAGGAAGGCGAGAAAAATGTTTGGACCGGGAGGAAAGGGATTTGGTGGGGAAGGTGGAGATTTTGCAAACAGTACTCAGAAGATGGGAACGTGTGGGATTTTGGGCGATTGCGGTCCGCAAAACTTGTCTGGCTGTGAAGTCTGGGCTGGGGCAAGGTTGAATCCCACTCAGATATGTTGGGGAGACACTGGACGATGAAGCGAGAGAGGTTTTGGAATTTTTGATGGGCTATTTGAGAAGAACTAAGTGTTTTGCCAACATTGTGCACTGTTTTTGCAAGATTTTGCAAATTTGCGCTAAGTCTGACAAAGGTGTGTTTGTGTTTGCAGGAAGGTGGTGATCAAGTGGCAAGTGGGGAAATGGTGCAGAAGCAATTGCAAAGAGGTGAGAAATCACTCTTATTAAGATGGGGGTGCTGACGGTGGTGGCGGGAGGGAGAGAGTTTAAATATATAGGGGCGAGAGCTCCCGGACGAGGGTAAAATGCAGTGAAAATGGTGATTGGGGAAGTTGGCAGCAGAGCTAGGCAGGGTGTGGGGCTGAGTGAAACTACCCTGATTTGCAACAAGTGGAGCCTGTAGGAAGGCGAGAAAAATGTTTGGACCGGGAGGAAAGGGATTTGGTGGGGAAGGTGGAGATTTTGCAAACAGTACTCAGAAGATGGGAACGTGTGGGATTTTGGGCGATTGCGGTCCGCAAAACTTGTCTGGCTGTGAAGTCTGGGCTGGGGCAAGGTTGAATCCCACTCAGATATGTTGGGGAGACACTGGACGATGAAGCGAGAGAGGTTTTGGAATTTTTGATGGGCTATTTGAGAAGAACTAAGTGTTTTGCCAACATTGTGCACTGTTTTTGCAAGATTTTGCAAATTTGCGCTAAGTCTGACAAAGGTGTGTTTGTGTTTGCAGGAAGGTGGTGATCAAGTGGCAAGTGGGGAAATGGTGCAGAAGCAATTGCAAAGAGGTGAGAAATCACTCTTATTAAGATGGGGGTGCTGACGGTGGTGGCGGGAGGGAGAGAGTTTAAATATATAGGGGCGAGAGCTCCCGGACGAGGGTAAAATGCAGTGAAAATGGTGATTGGGGAAGTTGGCAGCAGAGCTAGGCAGGGTGTGGGGCTGAGTGAAACTACCCTGATTTGCAACAAGTGGAGCCTGTAGGAAGGCGAGAAAAATGTTTGGACCGGGAGGAAAGGGATTTGGTGGGGAAGGTGGAGATTTTGCAAACAGTACTCAGAAGATGGGAACGTGTGGGATTTTGGGCGATTGCGGTCCGCAAAACTTGTCTGGCTGTGAAGTCTGGGCTGGGGCAAGGTTGAATCCCACTCAGATATGTTGGGGAGACACTGGACGATGAAGCGAGAGAGGTTTTGGAATTTTTGATGGGCTATTTGAGAAGAACTAAGTGTTTTGCCAACATTGTGCACTGTTTTTGCAAGATTTTGCAAATTTGCGCTAAGTCTGACAAAGGTGTGTTTGTGTTTGCAGGAAGGTGGTGATCAAGTGGCAAGTGGGGAAATGGTGCAGAAGCAATTGCAAAGAGGTGAGAAATCACTCTTATTAAGATGGGGGTGCTGACGGTGGTGGCGGGAGGGAGAGAGTTTAAATATATAGGGGCGAGAGCTCCCGGACGAGGGTAAAATGCAGTGAAAATGGTGATTGGGGAAGTTGGCAGCAGAGCTAGGCAGGGTGTGGGGCTGAGTGAAACTACCCTGATTTGCAACAAGTGGAGCCTGTAGGAAGGCGAGAAAAATGTTTGGACCGGGAGGAAAGGGATTTGGTGGGGAAGGTGGAGATTTTGCAAACAGTACTCAGAAGATGGGAACGTGTGGGATTTTGGGCGATTGCGGTCCGCAAAACTTGTCTGGCTGTGAAGTCTGGGCTGGGGCAAGGTTGAATCCCACTCAGATATGTTGGGGAGACACTGGACGATGAAGCGAGAGAGGTTTTGGAATTTTTGATGGGCTATTTGAGAAGAACTAAGTGTTTTGCCAACATTGTGCACTGTTTTTGCAAGATTTTGCAAATTTGCGCTAAGTCTGACAAAGGTGTGTTTGTGTTTGCAGGAAGGTGGTGATCAAGTGGCAAGTGGGGAAATGGTGCAGAAGCAATTGCAAAGAGGTGAGAAATCACTCTTATTAAGATGGGGGTGCTGACGGTGGTGGCGGGAGGGAGAGAGTTTAAATATATAGGGGCGAGAGCTCCCGGACGAGGGTAAAATGCAGTGAAAATGGTGATTGGGGAAGTTGGCAGCAGAGCTAGGCAGGGTGTGGGGCTGAGTGAAACTACCCTGATTTGCAACAAGTGGAGCCTGTAGGAAGGCGAGAAAAATGTTTGGACCGGGAGGAAAGGGATTTGGTGGGGAAGGTGGAGATTTTGCAAACAGTACTCAGAAGATGGGAACGTGTGGGATTTTGGGCGATTGCGGTCCGCAAAACTTGTCTGGCTGTGAAGTCTGGGCTGGGGCAAGGTTGAATCCCACTCAGATATGTTGGGGAGACACTGGACGATGAAGCGAGAGAGGTTTTGGAATTTTTGATGGGCTATTTGAGAAGAACTAAGTGTTTTGCCAACATTGTGCACTGTTTTTGCAAGATTTTGCAAATTTGCGCTAAGTCTGACAAAGGTGTGTTTGTGTTTGCAGGAAGGTGGTGATCAAGTGGCAAGTGGGGAAATGGTGCAGAAGCAATTGCAAAGAGGTGAGAAATCACTCTTATTAAGATGGGGGTGCTGACGGTGGTGGCGGGAGGGAGAGAGTTTAAATATATAGGGGCGAGAGCTCCCGGATGAGGGTAAAATGCAGTGAAAATGGTGATTGGGGAAGTTGGCAGCAGAGCTAGGCAGGGTGTGGGGCTGAGTGAAACTACCCTGATTTGCAACAAGTGGAGCCTGTAGGAAGGCGAGAAAAATGTTTGGACCGGGAGGAAAGGGATTTGGTGGGGAAGGTGGAGATTTTGCAAACAGTACTCAGAAGATGGGAACGTGTGGGATTTTGGGCGATTGCGGTCCGCAAAACTTGTCTGGCTGTGAAGTCTGGGCTGGGGCAAGGTTGAATCCCACTCAGATATGTTGGGGAGACACTGGACGATGAAGCGAGAGAGGTTTTGGAATTTTTGATGGGCTATTTGAGAAGAACTAAGTGTTTTGCCAACATTGTGCACTGTTTTTGCAAGATTTTGCAAATTTGCGCTAAGTCTGACAAAGGTGTGTTTGTGTTTGCAGGAAGGTGGTGATCAAGTGGCAAGTGGGGAAATGGTGCAGAAGCAATTGCAAAGAGGTGAGAAATCACTCTTATTAAGATGGGGGTGCTGACGGTGGTGGCGGGAGGGAGAGAGTTTAAATATATAGGGGCGAGAGCTCCCGGACGAGGGTAAAATGCAGTGAAAATGGTGATTGGGGAAGTTGGCAGCAGAGCTAGGCAGGGTGTGGGGCTGAGTGAAACTACCCTGATTTGCAACAAGTGGAGCCTGTAGGAAGGCGAGAAAAATGTTTGGACCGGGAGGAAAGGGATTTGGTGGGGAAGGTGGAGATTTTGCAAACAGTACTCAGAAGATGGGAACGTGTGGGATTTTGGGCGATTGCGGTCCGCAAAACTTGTCTGGCTGTGAAGTCTGGGCTGGGGCAAGGTTGAATCCCACTCAGATATGTTGGGGAGACACTGGACGATGAAGCGAGAGAGGTTTTGGAATTTTTGATGGGCTATTTGAGAAGAACTAAGTGTTTTGCCAACATTGTGCACTGTTTTTGCAAGATTTTGCAAATTTGCGCTAAGTCTGACAAAGGTGTGTTTGTGTTTGCAGGAAGGTGGTGATCAAGTGGCAAGTGGGGAAATGGTGCAGAAGCAATTGCAAAGAGGTGAGAAATCACTCTTATTAAGATGGGGGTGCTGACGGTGGTGGCGGGAGGGAGAGAGTTTAAATATATAGGGGCGAGAGCTCCCGGACGAGGGTAAAATGCAGTGAAAATGGTGATTGGGGAAGTTGGCAGCAGAGCTAGGCAGGGTGTGGGGCTGAGTGAAACTACCCTGATTTGCAACAAGTGGAGCCTGTAGGAAGGCGAGAAAAATGTTTGGACCGGGAGGAAAGGGATTTGGTGGGGAAGGTGGAGATTTTGCAAACAGTACTCAGAAGATGGGAACGTGTGGGATTTTGGGCGATTGCGGTCCGCAAAACTTGTCTGGCTGTGAAGTCTGGGCTGGGGCAAGGTTGAATCCCACTCAGATATGTTGGGGAGACACTGGACGATGAAGCGAGAGAGGTTTTGGAATTTTTGATGGGCTATTTGAGAAGAACTAAGTGTTTTGCCAACATTGTGCACTGTTTTTGCAAGATTTTGCAAATTTGCGCTAAGTCTGACAAAGGTGTGTTTGTGTTTGCAGGAAGGTGGTGATCAAGTGGCAAGTGGGGAAATGGTGCAGAAGCAATTGCAAAGAGGTGAGAAATCACTCTTATTAAGATGGGGGTGCTGACGGTGGTGGCGGGAGGGAGAGAGTTTAAATATATAGGGGCGAGAGCTCCCGGACGAGGGTAAAATGCAGTGAAAATGGTGATTGGGGAAGTTGGCAGCAGAGCTAGGCAGGGTGTGGGGCTGAGTGAAACTACCCTGATTTGCAACAAGTGGAGCCTGTAGGAAGGCGAGAAAAATGTTTGGACCGGGAGGAAAGGGATTTGGTGGGGAAGGTGGAGATTTTGCAAACAGTACTCAGAAGATGGGAACGTGTGGGATTTTGGGCGATTGCGGTCCGCAAAACTTGTCTGGCTGTGAAGTCTGGGCTGGGGCAAGGTTGAATCCCACTCAGATATGTTGGGGAGACACTGGACGATGAAGCGAGAGAGGTTTTGGAATTTTTGATGGGCTATTTGAGAAGAACTAAGTGTTTTGCCAACATTGTGCACTGTTTTTGCAAGATTTTGCAAATTTGCGCTAAGTCTGACAAAGGTGTGTTTGTGTTTGCAGGAAGGTGGTGATCAAGTGGCAAGTGGGGAAATGGTGCAGAAGCAATTGCAAAGAGGTGAGAAATCACTCTTATTAAGATGGGGGTGCTGACGGTGGTGGCGGGAGGGAGAGAGTTTAAATATATAGGGGCGAGAGCTCCCGGACGAGGGTAAAATGCAGTGAAAATGGTGATTGGGGAAGTTGGCAGCAGAGCTAGGCAGGGTGTGGGGCTGAGTGAAACTACCCTGATTTGCAACAAGTGGAGCCTGTAGGAAGGCGAGAAAAATGTTTGGACCGGGAGGAAAGGGATTTGGTGGGGAAGGTGGAGATTTTGCAAACAGTACTCAGAAGATGGGAACGTGTGGGATTTTGGGCGATTGCGGTCCGCAAAACTTGTCTGGCTGTGAAGTCTGGGCTGGGGCAAGGTTGAATCCCACTCAGATATGTTGGGGAGACACTGGACGATGAAGCGAGAGAGGTTTTGGAATTTTTGATGGGCTATTTGAGAAGAACTAAGTGTTTTGCCAACATTGTGCACTGTTTTTGCAAGATTTTGCAAATTTGCGCTAAGTCTGACAAAGGTGTGTTTGTGTTTGCAGGAAGGTGGTGATCAAGTGGCAAGTGGGGAAATGGTGCAGAAGCAATTGCAAAGAGGTGAGAAATCACTCTTATTAAGATGGGGGTGCTGACGGTGGTGGCGGGAGGGAGAGAGTTTAAATATATAGGGGCGAGAGCTCCCGGATGAGGGTAAAATGCAGTGAAAATGGTGATTGGGGAAGTTGGCAGCAGAGCTAGGCAGGGTGTGGGGCTGAGTGAAACTACCCTGATTTGCAACAAGTGGAGCCTGTAGGAAGGCGAGAAAAATGTTTGGACCGGGAGGAAAGGGATTTGGTGGGGAAGGTGGAGATTTTGCAAACAGTACTCAGAAGATGGGAACGTGTGGGATTTTGGGCGATTGCGGTCCGCAAAACTTGTCTGGCTGTGAAGTCTGGGCTGGGGCAAGGTTGAATCCCACTCAGATATGTTGGGGAGACACTGGACGATGAAGCGAGAGAGGTTTTGGAATTTTTGATGGGCTATTTGAGAAGAACTAAGTGTTTTGCCAACATTGTGCACTGTTTTTGCAAGATTTTGCAAATTTGCGCTAAGTCTGACAAAGGTGTGTTTGTGTTTGCAGGAAGGTGGTGATCAAGTGGCAAGTGGGGAAATGGTGCAGAAGCAATTGCAAAGAGGTGAGAAATCACTCTTATTAAGATGGGGGTGCTGACGGTGGTGGCGGGAGGGAGAGAGTTTAAATATATAGGGGCGAGAGCTCCCGGACGAGGGTAAAATGCAGTGAAAATGGTGATTGGGGAAGTTGGCAGCAGAGCTAGGCAGGGTGTGGGGCTGAGTGAAACTACCCTGATTTGCAACAAGTGGAGCCTGTAGGAAGGCGAGAAAAATGTTTGGACCGGGAGGAAAGGGATTTGGTGGGGAAGGTGGAGATTTTGCAAACAGTACTCAGAAGATGGGAACGTGTGGGATTTTGGGCGATTGCGGTCCGCAAAACTTGTCTGGCTGTGAAGTCTGGGCTGGGGCAAGGTTGAATCCCACTCAGATATGTTGGGGAGACACTGGACGATGAAGCGAGAGAGGTTTTGGAATTTTTGATGGGCTATTTGAGAAGAACTAAGTGTTTTGCCAACATTGTGCACTGTTTTTGCAAGATTTTGCAAATTTGCGCTAAGTCTGACAAAGGTGTGTTTGTGTTTGCAGGAAGGTGGTGATCAAGTGGCAAGTGGGGAAATGGTGCAGAAGCAATTGCAAAGAGGTGAGAAATCACTCTTATTAAGATGGGGGTGCTGACGGTGGTGGCGGGAGGGAGAGAGTTTAAATATATAGGGGCGAGAGCTCCCGGACGAGGGTAAAATGCAGTGAAAATGGTGATTGGGGAAGTTGGCAGCAGAGCTAGGCAGGGTGTGGGGCTGAGTGAAACTACCCTGATTTGCAACAAGTGGAGCCTGTAGGAAGGCGAGAAAAATGTTTGGACCGGGAGGAAAGGGATTTGGTGGGGAAGGTGGAGATTTTGCAAACAGTACTCAGAAGATGGGAACGTGTGGGATTTTGGGCGATTGCGGTCCGCAAAACTTGTCTGGCTGTGAAGTCTGGGCTGGGGCAAGGTTGAATCCCACTCAGATATGTTGGGGAGACACTGGACGATGAAGCGAGAGAGGTTTTGGAATTTTTGATGGGCTATTTGAGAAGAACTAAGTGTTTTGCCAACATTGTGCACTGTTTTTGCAAGATTTTGCAAATTTGCGCTAAGTCTGACAAAGGTGTGTTTGTGTTTGCAGGAAGGTGGTGATCAAGTGGCAAGTGGGGAAATGGTGCAGAAGCAATTGCAAAGAGGTGAGAAATCACTCTTATTAAGATGGGGGTGCTGACGGTGGTGGCGGGAGGGAGAGAGTTTAAATATATAGGGGCGAGAGCTCCCGGATGAGGGTAAAATGCAGTGAAAATGGTGATTGGGGAAGTTGGCAGCAGAGCTAGGCAGGGTGTGGGGCTGAGTGAAACTACCCTGATTTGCAACAAGTGGAGCCTGTAGGAAGGCGAGAAAAATGTTTGGACCGGGAGGAAAGGGATTTGGTGGGGAAGGTGGAGATTTTGCAAACAGTACTCAGAAGATGGGAACGTGTGGGATTTTGGGCGATTGCGGTCCGCAAAACTTGTCTGGCTGTGAAGTCTGGGCTGGGGCAAGGTTGAATCCCACTCAGATATGTTGGGGAGACACTGGACGATGAAGCGAGAGAGGTTTTGGAATTTTTGATGGGCTATTTGAGAAGAACTAAGTGTTTTGCCAACATTGTGCACTGTTTTTGCAAGATTTTGCAAATTTGCGCTAAGTCTGACAAAGGTGTGTTTGTGTTTGCAGGAAGGTGGTGATCAAGTGGCAAGTGGGGAAATGGTGCAGAAGCAATTGCAAAGAGGTGAGAAATCACTCTTATTAAGATGGGGGTGCTGACGGTGGTGGCGGGAGGGAGAGAGTTTAAATATATAGGGGCGAGAGCTCCCGGACGAGGGTAAAATGCAGTGAAAATGGTGATTGGGGAAGTTGGCAGCAGAGCTAGGCAGGGTGTGGGGCTGAGTGAAACTACCCTGATTTGCAACAAGTGGAGCCTGTAGGAAGGCGAGAAAAATGTTTGGACCGGGAGGAAAGGGATTTGGTGGGGAAGGTGGAGATTTTGCAAACAGTACTCAGAAGATGGGAACGTGTGGGATTTTGGGCGATTGCGGTCCGCAAAACTTGTCTGGCTGTGAAGTCTGGGCTGGGGCAAGGTTGAATCCCACTCAGATATGTTGGGGAGACACTGGACGATGAAGCGAGAGAGGTTTTGGAATTTTTGATGGGCTATTTGAGAAGAACTAAGTGTTTTGCCAACATTGTGCACTGTTTTTGCAAGATTTTGCAAATTTGCGCTAAGTCTGACAAAGGTGTGTTTGTGTTTGCAGGAAGGTGGTGATCAAGTGGCAAGTGGGGAAATGGTGCAGAAGCAATTGCAAAGAGGTGAGAAATCACTCTTATTAAGATGGGGGTGCTGACGGTGGTGGCGGGAGGGAGAGAGTTTAAATATATAGGGGCGAGAGCTCCCGGACGAGGGTAAAATGCAGTGAAAATGGTGATTGGGGAAGTTGGCAGCAGAGCTAGGCAGGGTGTGGGGCTGAGTGAAACTACCCTGATTTGCAACAAGTGGAGCCTGTAGGAAGGCGAGAAAAATGTTTGGACCGGGAGGAAAGGGATTTGGTGGGGAAGGTGGAGATTTTGCAAACAGTACTCAGAAGATGGGAACGTGTGGGATTTTGGGCGATTGCGGTCCGCAAAACTTGTCTGGCTGTGAAGTCTGGGCTGGGGCAAGGTTGAATCCCACTCAGATATGTTGGGGAGACACTGGACGATGAAGCGAGAGAGGTTTTGGAATTTTTGATGGGCTATTTGAGAAGAACTAAGTGTTTTGCCAACATTGTGCACTGTTTTTGCAAGATTTTGCAAATTTGCGCTAAGTCTGACAAAGGTGTGTTTGTGTTTGCAGGAAGGTGGTGATCAAGTGGCAAGTGGGGAAATGGTGCAGAAGCAATTGCAAAGAGGTGAGAAATCACTCTTATTAAGATGGGGGTGCTGACGGTGGTGGCGGGAGGGAGAGAGTTTAAATATATAGGGGCGAGAGCTCCCGGACGAGGGTAAAATGCAGTGAAAATGGTGATTGGGGAAGTTGGCAGCAGAGCTAGGCAGGGTGTGGGGCTGAGTGAAACTACCCTGATTTGCAACAAGTGGAGCCTGTAGGAAGGCGAGAAAAATGTTTGGACCGGGAGGAAAGGGATTTGGTGGGGAAGGTGGAGATTTTGCAAACAGTACTCAGAAGATGGGAACGTGTGGGATTTTGGGCGATTGCGGTCCGCAAAACTTGTCTGGCTGTGAAGTCTGGGCTGGGGCAAGGTTGAATCCCACTCAGATATGTTGGGGAGACACTGGACGATGAAGCGAGAGAGGTTTTGGAATTTTTGATGGGCTATTTGAGAAGAACTAAGTGTTTTGCCAACATTGTGCACTGTTTTTGCAAGATTTTGCAAATTTGCGCTAAGTCTGACAAAGGTGTGTTTGTGTTTGCAGGAAGGTGGTGATCAAGTGGCAAGTGGGGAAATGGTGCAGAAGCAATTGCAAAGAGGTGAGAAATCACTCTTATTAAGATGGGGGTGCTGACGGTGGTGGCGGGAGGGAGAGAGTTTAAATATATAGGGGCGAGAGCTCCCGGACGAGGGTAAAATGCAGTGAAAATGGTGATTGGGGAAGTTGGCAGCAGAGCTAGGCAGGGTGTGGGGCTGAGTGAAACTACCCTGATTTGCAACAAGTGGAGCCTGTAGGAAGGCGAGAAAAATGTTTGGACCGGGAGGAAAGGGATTTGGTGGGGAAGGTGGAGATTTTGCAAACAGTACTCAGAAGATGGGAACGTGTGGGATTTTGGGCGATTGCGGTCCGCAAAACTTGTCTGGCTGTGAAGTCTGGGCTGGGGCAAGGTTGAATCCCACTCAGATATGTTGGGGAGACACTGGACGATGAAGCGAGAGAGGTTTTGGAATTTTTGATGGGCTATTTGAGAAGAACTAAGTGTTTTGCCAACATTGTGCACTGTTTTTGCAAGATTTTGCAAATTTGCGCTAAGTCTGACAAAGGTGTGTTTGTGTTTGCAGGAAGGTGGTGATCAAGTGGCAAGTGGGGAAATGGTGCAGAAGCAATTGCAAAGAGGTGAGAAATCACTCTTATTAAGATGGGGGTGCTGACGGTGGTGGCGGGAGGGAGAGAGTTTAAATATATAGGGGCGAGAGCTCCCGGACGAGGGTAAAATGCAGTGAAAATGGTGATTGGGGAAGTTGGCAGCAGAGCTAGGCAGGGTGTGGGGCTGAGTGAAACTACCCTGATTTGCAACAAGTGGAGCCTGTAGGAAGGCGAGAAAAATGTTTGGACCGGGAGGAAAGGGATTTGGTGGGGAAGGTGGAGATTTTGCAAACAGTACTCAGAAGATGGGAACGTGTGGGATTTTGGGCGATTGCGGTCCGCAAAACTTGTCTGGCTGTGAAGTCTGGGCTGGGGCAAGGTTGAATCCCACTCAGATATGTTGGGGAGACACTGGACGATGAAGCGAGAGAGGTTTTGGAATTTTTGATGGGCTATTTGAGAAGAACTAAGTGTTTTGCCAACATTGTGCACTGTTTTTGCAAGATTTTGCAAATTTGCGCTAAGTCTGACAAAGGTGTGTTTGTGTTTGCAGGAAGGTGGTGATCAAGTGGCAAGTGGGGAAATGGTGCAGAAGCAATTGCAAAGAGGTGAGAAATCACTCTTATTAAGATGGGGGTGCTGACGGTGGTGGCGGGAGGGAGAGAGTTTAAATATATAGGGGCGAGAGCTCCCGGACGAGGGTAAAATGCAGTGAAAATGGTGATTGGGGAAGTTGGCAGCAGAGCTAGGCAGGGTGTGGGGCTGAGTGAAACTACCCTGATTTGCAACAAGTGGAGCCTGTAGGAAGGCGAGAAAAATGTTTGGACCGGGAGGAAAGGGATTTGGTGGGGAAGGTGGAGATTTTGCAAACAGTACTCAGAAGATGGGAACGTGTGGGATTTTGGGCGATTGCGGTCCGCAAAACTTGTCTGGCTGTGAAGTCTGGGCTGGGGCAAGGTTGAATCCCACTCAGATATGTTGGGGAGACACTGGACGATGAAGCGAGAGAGGTTTTGGAATTTTTGATGGGCTATTTGAGAAGAACTAAGTGTTTTGCCAACATTGTGCACTGTTTTTGCAAGATTTTGCAAATTTGCGCTAAGTCTGACAAAGGTGTGTTTGTGTTTGCAGGAAGGTGGTGATCAAGTGGCAAGTGGGGAAATGGTGCAGAAGCAATTGCAAAGAGGTGAGAAATCACTCTTATTAAGATGGGGGTGCTGACGGTGGTGGCGGGAGGGAGAGAGTTTAAATATATAGGGGCGAGAGCTCCCGGACGAGGGTAAAATGCAGTGAAAATGGTGATTGGGGAAGTTGGCAGCAGAGCTAGGCAGGGTGTGGGGCTGAGTGAAACTACCCTGATTTGCAACAAGTGGAGCCTGTAGGAAGGCGAGAAAAATGTTTGGACCGGGAGGAAAGGGATTTGGTGGGGAAGGTGGAGATTTTGCAAACAGTACTCAGAAGATGGGAACGTGTGGGATTTTGGGCGATTGCGGTCCGCAAAACTTGTCTGGCTGTGAAGTCTGGGCTGGGGCAAGGTTGAATCCCACTCAGATATGTTGGGGAGACACTGGACGATGAAGCGAGAGAGGTTTTGGAATTTTTGATGGGCTATTTGAGAAGAACTAAGTGTTTTGCCAACATTGTGCACTGTTTTTGCAAGATTTTGCAAATTTGCGCTAAGTCTGACAAAGGTGTGTTTGTGTTTGCAGGAAGGTGGTGATCAAGTGGCAAGTGGGGAAATGGTGCAGAAGCAATTGCAAAGAGGTGAGAAATCACTCTTATTAAGATGGGGGTGCTGACGGTGGTGGCGGGAGGGAGAGAGTTTAAATATATAGGGGCGAGAGCTCCCGGACGAGGGTAAAATGCAGTGAAAATGGTGATTGGGGAAGTTGGCAGCAGAGCTAGGCAGGGTGTGGGGCTGAGTGAAACTACCCTGATTTGCAACAAGTGGAGCCTGTAGGAAGGCGAGAAAAATGTTTGGACCGGGAGGAAAGGGATTTGGTGGGGAAGGTGGAGATTTTGCAAACAGTACTCAGAAGATGGGAACGTGTGGGATTTTGGGCGATTGCGGTCCGCAAAACTTGTCTGGCTGTGAAGTCTGGGCTGGGGCAAGGTTGAATCCCACTCAGATATGTTGGGGAGACACTGGACGATGAAGCGAGAGAGGTTTTGGAATTTTTGATGGGCTATTTGAGAAGAACTAAGTGTTTTGCCAACATTGTGCACTGTTTTTGCAAGATTTTGCAAATTTGCGCTAAGTCTGACAAAGGTGTGTTTGTGTTTGCAGGAAGGTGGTGATCAAGTGGCAAGTGGGGAAATGGTGCAGAAGCAATTGCAAAGAGGTGAGAAATCACTCTTATTAAGATGGGGGTGCTGACGGTGGTGGCGGGAGGGAGAGAGTTTAAATATATAGGGGCGAGAGCTCCCGGACGAGGGTAAAATGCAGTGAAAATGGTGATTGGGGAAGTTGGCAGCAGAGCTAGGCAGGGTGTGGGGCTGAGTGAAACTACCCTGATTTGCAACAAGTGGAGCCTGTAGGAAGGCGAGAAAAATGTTTGGACCGGGAGGAAAGGGATTTGGTGGGGAAGGTGGAGATTTTGCAAACAGTACTCAGAAGATGGGAACGTGTGGGATTTTGGGCGATTGCGGTCCGCAAAACTTGTCTGGCTGTGAAGTCTGGGCTGGGGCAAGGTTGAATCCCACTCAGATATGTTGGGGAGACACTGGACGATGAAGCGAGAGAGGTTTTGGAATTTTTGATGGGCTATTTGAGAAGAACTAAGTGTTTTGCCAACATTGTGCACTGTTTTTGCAAGATTTTGCAAATTTGCGCTAAGTCTGACAAAGGTGTGTTTGTGTTTGCAGGAAGGTGGTGATCAAGTGGCAAGTGGGGAAATGGTGCAGAAGCAATTGCAAAGAGGTGAGAAATCACTCTTATTAAGATGGGGGTGCTGACGGTGGTGGCGGGAGGGAGAGAGTTTAAATATATAGGGGCGAGAGCTCCCGGATGAGGGTAAAATGCAGTGAAAATGGTGATTGGGGAAGTTGGCAGCAGAGCTAGGCAGGGTGTGGGGCTGAGTGAAACTACCCTGATTTGCAACAAGTGGAGCCTGTAGGAAGGCGAGAAAAATGTTTGGACCGGGAGGAAAGGGATTTGGTGGGGAAGGTGGAGATTTTGCAAACAGTACTCAGAAGATGGGAACGTGTGGGATTTTGGGCGATTGCGGTCCGCAAAACTTGTCTGGCTGTGAAGTCTGGGCTGGGGCAAGGTTGAATCCCACTCAGATATGTTGGGGAGACACTGGACGATGAAGCGAGAGAGGTTTTGGAATTTTTGATGGGCTATTTGAGAAGAACTAAGTGTTTTGCCAACATTGTGCACTGTTTTTGCAAGATTTTGCAAATTTGCGCTAAGTCTGACAAAGGTGTGTTTGTGTTTGCAGGAAGGTGGTGATCAAGTGGCAAGTGGGGAAATGGTGCAGAAGCAATTGCAAAGAGGTGAGAAATCACTCTTATTAAGATGGGGGTGCTGACGGTGGTGGCGGGAGGGAGAGAGTTTAAATATATAGGGGCGAGAGCTCCCGGACGAGGGTAAAATGCAGTGAAAATGGTGATTGGGGAAGTTGGCAGCAGAGCTAGGCAGGGTGTGGGGCTGAGTGAAACTACCCTGATTTGCAACAAGTGGAGCCTGTAGGAAGGCGAGAAAAATGTTTGGACCGGGAGGAAAGGGATTTGGTGGGGAAGGTGGAGATTTTGCAAACAGTACTCAGAAGATGGGAACGTGTGGGATTTTGGGCGATTGCGGTCCGCAAAACTTGTCTGGCTGTGAAGTCTGGGCTGGGGCAAGGTTGAATCCCACTCAGATATGTTGGGGAGACACTGGACGATGAAGCGAGAGAGGTTTTGGAATTTTTGATGGGCTATTTGAGAAGAACTAAGTGTTTTGCCAACATTGTGCACTGTTTTTGCAAGATTTTGCAAATTTGCGCTAAGTCTGACAAAGGTGTGTTTGTGTTTGCAGGAAGGTGGTGATCAAGTGGCAAGTGGGGAAATGGTGCAGAAGCAATTGCAAAGAGGTGAGAAATCACTCTTATTAAGATGGGGGTGCTGACGGTGGTGGCGGGAGGGAGAGAGTTTAAATATATAGGGGCGAGAGCTCCCGGACGAGGGTAAAATGCAGTGAAAATGGTGATTGGGGAAGTTGGCAGCAGAGCTAGGCAGGGTGTGGGGCTGAGTGAAACTACCCTGATTTGCAACAAGTGGAGCCTGTAGGAAGGCGAGAAAAATGTTTGGACCGGGAGGAAAGGGATTTGGTGGGGAAGGTGGAGATTTTGCAAACAGTACTCAGAAGATGGGAACGTGTGGGATTTTGGGCGATTGCGGTCCGCAAAACTTGTCTGGCTGTGAAGTCTGGGCTGGGGCAAGGTTGAATCCCACTCAGATATGTTGGGGAGACACTGGACGATGAAGCGAGAGAGGTTTTGGAATTTTTGATGGGCTATTTGAGAAGAACTAAGTGTTTTGCCAACATTGTGCACTGTTTTTGCAAGATTTTGCAAATTTGCGCTAAGTCTGACAAAGGTGTGTTTGTGTTTGCAGGAAGGTGGTGATCAAGTGGCAAGTGGGGAAATGGTGCAGAAGCAATTGCAAAGAGGTGAGAAATCACTCTTATTAAGATGGGGGTGCTGACGGTGGTGGCGGGAGGGAGAGAGTTTAAATATATAGGGGCGAGAGCTCCCGGACGAGGGTAAAATGCAGTGAAAATGGTGATTGGGGAAGTTGGCAGCAGAGCTAGGCAGGGTGTGGGGCTGAGTGAAACTACCCTGATTTGCAACAAGTGGAGCCTGTAGGAAGGCGAGAAAAATGTTTGGACCGGGAGGAAAGGGATTTGGTGGGGAAGGTGGAGATTTTGCAAACAGTACTCAGAAGATGGGAACGTGTGGGATTTTGGGCGATTGCGGTCCGCAAAACTTGTCTGGCTGTGAAGACTGGGCTGGGGCAAGGTTGAATCCCACTCAGATATGTTGGGGAGACACTGGACGATGAAGCGAGAGAGGTTTTGGAATTTTTGATGGGCTATTTGAGAAGAACTAAGTGTTTTGCCAACATTGTGCACTGTTTTTGCAAGATTTTGCAAATTTGCGCTAAGTCTGACAAAGGTGTGTTTGTGTTTGCAGGAAGGTGGTGATCAAGTGGCAAGTGGGGAAATGGTGCAGAAGCAATTGCAAAGAGGTGAGAAATCACTCTTATTAAGATGGGGGTGCTGACGGTGGTGGCGGGAGGGAGAGAGTTTAAATATATAGGGGCGAGAGCTCCCGGACGAGGGTAAAATGCAGTGAAAATGGTGATTGGGGAAGTTGGCAGCAGAGCTAGGCAGGGTGTGGGGCTGAGTGAAACTACCCTGATTTGCAACAAGTGGAGCCTGTAGGAAGGCGAGAAAAATGTTTGGACCGGGAGGAAAGGGATTTGGTGGGGAAGGTGGAGATTTTGCAAACAGTACTCAGAAGATGGGAACGTGTGGGATTTTGGGCGATTGCGGTCCGCAAAACTTGTCTGGCTGTGAAGTCTGGGCTGGGGCAAGGTTGAATCCCACTCAGATATGTTGGGGAGACACTGGACGATGAAGCGAGAGAGGTTTTGGAATTTTTGATGGGCTATTTGAGAAGAACTAAGTGTTTTGCCAACATTGTGCACTGTTTTTGCAAGATTTTGCAAATTTGCGCTAAGTCTGACAAAGGTGTGTTTGTGTTTGCAGGAAGGTGGTGATCAAGTGGCAAGTGGGGAAATGGTGCAGAAGCAATTGCAAAGAGGTGAGAAATCACTCTTATTAAGATGGGGGTGCTGACGGTGGTGGCGGGAGGGAGAGAGTTTAAATATATAGGGGCGAGAGCTCCCGGACGAGGGTAAAATGCAGTGAAAATGGTGATTGGGGAAGTTGGCAGCAGAGCTAGGCAGGGTGTGGGGCTGAGTGAAACTACCCTGATTTGCAACAAGTGGAGCCTGTAGGAAGGCGAGAAAAATGTTTGGACCGGGAGGAAAGGGATTTGGTGGGGAAGGTGGAGATTTTGCAAACAGTACTCAGAAGATGGGAACGTGTGGGATTTTGGGCGATTGCGGTCCGCAAAACTTGTCTGGCTGTGAAGTCTGGGCTGGGGCAAGGTTGAATCCCACTCAGATATGTTGGGGAGACACTGGACGATGAAGCGAGAGAGGTTTTGGAATTTTTGATGGGCTATTTGAGAAGAACTAAGTGTTTTGCCAACATTGTGCACTGTTTTTGCAAGATTTTGCAAATTTGCGCTAAGTCTGACAAAGGTGTGTTTGTGTTTGCAGGAAGGTGGTGATCAAGTGGCAAGTGGGGAAATGGTGCAGAAGCAATTGCAAAGAGGTGAGAAATCACTCTTATTAAGATGGGGGTGCTGACGGTGGTGGCGGGAGGGAGAGAGTTTAAATATATAGGGGCGAGAGCTCCCGGACGAGGGTAAAATGCAGTGAAAATGGTGATTGGGGAAGTTGGCAGCAGAGCTAGGCAGGGTGTGGGGCTGAGTGAAACTACCCTGATTTGCAACAAGTGGAGCCTGTAGGAAGGCGAGAAAAATGTTTGGACCGGGAGGAAAGGGATTTGGTGGGGAAGGTGGAGATTTTGCAAACAGTACTCAGAAGATGGGAACGTGTGGGATTTTGGGCGATTGCGGTCCGCAAAACTTGTCTGGCTGTGAAGACTGGGCTGGGGCAAGGTTGAATCCCACTCAGATATGTTGGGGAGACACTGGACGATGAAGCGAGAGAGGTTTTGGAATTTTTGATGGGCTATTTGAGAAGAACTAAGTGTTTTGCCAACATTGTGCACTGTTTTTGCAAGATTTTGCAAATTTGCGCTAAGTCTGACAAAGGTGTGTTTGTGTTTGCAGGAAGGTGGTGATCAAGTGGCAAGTGGGGAAATGGTGCAGAAGCAATTGCAAAGAGGTGAGAAATCACTCTTATTAAGATGGGGGTGCTGACGGTGGTGGCGGGAGGGAGAGAGTTTAAATATATAGGGGCGAGAGCTCCCGGACGAGGGTAAAATGCAGTGAAAATGGTGATTGGGGAAGTTGGCAGCAGAGCTAGGCAGGGTGTGGGGCTGAGTGAAACTACCCTGATTTGCAACAAGTGGAGCCTGTAGGAAGGCGAGAAAAATGTTTGGACCGGGAGGAAAGGGATTTGGTGGGGAAGGTGGAGATTTTGCAAACAGTACTCAGAAGATGGGAACGTGTGGGATTTTGGGCGATTGCGGTCCGCAAAACTTGTCTGGCTGTGAAGTCTGGGCTGGGGCAAGGTTGAATCCCACTCAGATATGTTGGGGAGACACTGGACGATGAAGCGAGAGAGGTTTTGGAATTTTTGATGGGCTATTTGAGAAGAACTAAGTGTTTTGCCAACATTGTGCACTGTTTTTGCAAGATTTTGCAAATTTGCGCTAAGTCTGACAAAGGTGTGTTTGTGTTTGCAGGAAGGTGGTGATCAAGTGGCAAGTGGGGAAATGGTGCAGAAGCAATTGCAAAGAGGTGAGAAATCACTCTTATTAAGATGGGGGTGCTGACGGTGGTGGCGGGAGGGAGAGAGTTTAAATATATAGGGGCGAGAGCTCCCGGACGAGGGTAAAATGCAGTGAAAATGGTGATTGGGGAAGTTGGCAGCAGAGCTAGGCAGGGTGTGGGGCTGAGTGAAACTACCCTGATTTGCAACAAGTGGAGCCTGTAGGAAGGCGAGAAAAATGTTTGGACCGGGAGGAAAGGGATTTGGTGGGGAAGGTGGAGATTTTGCAAACAGTACTCAGAAGATGGGAACGTGTGGGATTTTGGGCGATTGCGGTCCGCAAAACTTGTCTGGCTGTGAAGTCTGGGCTGGGGCAAGGTTGAATCCCACTCAGATATGTTGGGGAGACACTGGACGATGAAGCGAGAGAGGTTTTGGAATTTTTGATGGGCTATTTGAGAAGAACTAAGTGTTTTGCCAACATTGTGCACTGTTTTTGCAAGATTTTGCAAATTTGCGCTAAGTCTGACAAAGGTGTGTTTGTGTTTGCAGGAAGGTGGTGATCAAGTGGCAAGTGGGGAAATGGTGCAGAAGCAATTGCAAAGAGGTGAGAAATCACTCTTATTAAGATGGGGGTGCTGACGGTGGTGGCGGGAGGGAGAGAGTTTAAATATATAGGGGCGAGAGCTCCCGGACGAGGGTAAAATGCAGTGAAAATGGTGATTGGGGAAGTTGGCAGCAGAGCTAGGCAGGGTGTGGGGCTGAGTGAAACTACCCTGATTTGCAACAAGTGGAGCCTGTAGGAAGGCGAGAAAAATGTTTGGACCGGGAGGAAAGGGATTTGGTGGGGAAGGTGGAGATTTTGCAAACAGTACTCAGAAGATGGGAACGTGTGGGATTTTGGGCGATTGCGGTCCGCAAAACTTGTCTGGCTGTGAAGTCTGGGCTGGGGCAAGGTTGAATCCCACTCAGATATGTTGGGGAGACACTGGACGATGAAGCGAGAGAGGTTTTGGAATTTTTGATGGGCTATTTGAGAAGAACTAAGTGTTTTGCCAACATTGTGCACTGTTTTTGCAAGATTTTGCAAATTTGCGCTAAGTCTGACAAAGGTGTGTTTGTGTTTGCAGGAAGGTGGTGATCAAGTGGCAAGTGGGGAAATGGTGCAGAAGCAATTGCAAAGAGGTGAGAAATCACTCTTATTAAGATGGGGGTGCTGACGGTGGTGGCGGGAGGGAGAGAGTTTAAATATATAGGGGCGAGAGCTCCCGGACGAGGGTAAAACGCAGTGAAAATGGTGATTGGGGAAGTTGGCAGCAGAGCTAGGCAGGGTGTGGGGCTGAGTGAAACTACCCTGATTTGCAACAAGTGGAGCCTGTAGGAAGGCGAGAAAAATGTTTGGACCGGGAGGAAAGGGATTTGGTGGGGAAGGTGGAGATTTTGCAAACAGTACTCAGAAGATGGGATCGTGTGGGATTTTGGGCGATTGCGGTCCGCAAAACTTGTCTGGCTGTGAAGACTGGGCTGGGGCAAGGTTGAATCCCACTCAGATATGTTGGGGAGACACTGGACGATGAAGCGAGAGAGGTTTTGGAATTTTTGATGGGCTATTTGAGAAGAACTAAGTGTTTTGCCAACATTGTGCACTGTTTTTGCAAGATTTTGCAAATTTGCGCTAAGTCTGACAAAGGTGTGTTTGTGTTTGCAGGAAGGTGGTGATCAAGTGGCAAGTGGGGAAATGGTGCAGAAGCAATTGCAAAGAGGTGAGAAATCACTCTTATTAAGATGGGGGTGCTGACGGTGGTGGCGGGAGGGAGAGAGTTTAAATATATAGGGGCGAGAGCTCCCGGACGAGGGTAAAACGCAGTGAAAATGGTGATTGGGGAAGTTGGCAGCAGAGCTAGGCAGGGTGTGGGGCTGAGTGAAACTACCCTGATTTGCAACAAGTGGAGCCTGTAGGAAGGCGAGAAAAATGTTTGGACCGGGAGGAAAGGGATTTGGTGGGGAAGGTGGAGATTTTGCAAACAGTACTCAGAAGATGGGATCGTGTGGGATTTTGGGCGATTGCGGTCCGCAAAACTTGTCTGGCTGTGAAGACTGGGCTGGGGCAAGGTTGAATCCCACTCAGATATGTTGGGGAGACACTGGACGATGAAGCGAGAGAGGTTTTGGAATTTTTGATGGGCTATTTGAGAAGAACTAAGTGTTTTGCCAACATTGTGCACTGTTTTTGCAAGATTTTGCAAATTTGCGCTAAGTCTGACAAAGGTGTGTTTGTGTTTGCAGGAAGGTGGTGATCAAGTGGCAAGTGGGGAAATGGTGCAGAAGCAATTGCAAAGAGGTGAGAAATCACTCTTATTAAGATGGGGGTGCTGACGGTGGTGGCGGGAGGGAGAGAGTTTAAATATATAGGGGCGAGAGCTCCCGGACGAGGGTAAAATGCAGTGAAAATGGTGATTGGGGAAGTTGGCAGCAGAGCTAGGCAGGGTGTGGGGCTGAGTGAAACTACCCTGATTTGCAACAAGTGGAGCCTGTAGGAAGGCGAGAAAAATGTTTGGACCGGGAGGAAAGGGATTTGGTGGGGAAGGTGGAGATTTTGCAAACAGTACTCAGAAGATGGGAACGTGTGGGATTTTGGGCGATTGCGGTCCGCAAAACTTGTCTGGCTGTGAAGTCTGGGCTGGGGCAAGGTTGAATCCCACTCAGATATGTTGGGGAGACACTGGACGATGAAGCGAGAGAGGTTTTGGAATTTTTGATGGGCTATTTGAGAAGAACTAAGTGTTTTGCCAACATTGTGCACTGTTTTTGCAAGATTTTGCAAATTTGCGCTAAGTCTGACAAAGGTGTGTTTGTGTTTGCAGGAAGGTGGTGATCAAGTGGCAAGTGGGGAAATGGTGCAGAAGCAATTGCAAAGAGGTGAGAAATCACTCTTATTAAGATGGGGGTGCTGACGGTGGTGGCGGGAGGGAGAGAGTTTAAATATATAGGGGCGAGAGCTCCCGGACGAGGGTAAAATGCAGTGAAAATGGTGATTGGGGAAGTTGGCAGCAGAGCTAGGCAGGGTGTGGGGCTGAGTGAAACTACCCTGATTTGCAACAAGTGGAGCCTGTAGGAAGGCGAGAAAAATGTTTGGACCGGGAGGAAAGGGATTTGGTGGGGAAGGTGGAGATTTTGCAAACAGTACTCAGAAGATGGGAACGTGTGGGATTTTGGGCGATTGCGGTCCGCAAAACTTGTCTGGCTGTGAAGTCTGGGCTGGGGCAAGGTTGAATCCCACTCAGATATGTTGGGGAGACACTGGACGATGAAGCGAGAGAGGTTTTGGAATTTTTGATGGGCTATTTGAGAAGAACTAAGTGTTTTGCCAACATTGTGCACTGTTTTTGCAAGATTTTGCAAATTTGCGCTAAGTCTGACAAAGGTGTGTTTGTGTTTGCAGGAAGGTGGTGATCAAGTGGCAAGTGGGGAAATGGTGCAGAAGCAATTGCAAAGAGGTGAGAAATCACTCTTATTAAGATGGGGGTGCTGACGGTGGTGGCGGGAGGGAGAGAGTTTAAATATATAGGGGCGAGAGCTCCCGGACGAGGGTAAAACGCAGTGAAAATGGTGATTGGGGAAGTTGGCAGCAGAGCTAGGCAGGGTGTGGGGCTGAGTGAAACTACCCTGATTTGCAACAAGTGGAGCCTGTAGGAAGGCGAGAAAAATGTTTGGACCGGGAGGAAAGGGATTTGGTGGGGAAGGTGGAGATTTTGCAAACAGTACTCAGAAGATGGGATCGTGTGGGATTTTGGGCGATTGCGGTCCGCAAAACTTGTCTGGCTGTGAAGACTGGGCTGGGGCAAGGTTGAATCCCACTCAGATATGTTGGGGAGACACTGGACGATGAAGCGAGAGAGGTTTTGGAATTTTTGATGGGCTATTTGAGAAGAACTAAGTGTTTTGCCAACATTGTGCACTGTTTTTGCAAGATTTTGCAAATTTGCGCTAAGTCTGACAAAGGTGTGTTTGTGTTTGCAGGAAGGTGGTGATCAAGTGGCAAGTGGGGAAATGGTGCAGAAGCAATTGCAAAGAGGTGAGAAATCACTCTTATTAAGATGGGGGTGCTGACGGTGGTGGCGGGAGGGAGAGAGTTTAAATATATAGGGGCGAGAGCTCCCGGACGAGGGTAAAATGCAGTGAAAATGGTGATTGGGGAAGTTGGCAGCAGAGCTAGGCAGGGTGTGGGGCTGAGTGAAACTACCCTGATTTGCAACAAGTGGAGCCTGTAGGAAGGCGAGAAAAATGTTTGGACCGGGAGGAAAGGGATTTGGTGGGGAAGGTGGAGATTTTGCAAACAGTACTCAGAAGATGGGAACGTGTGGGATTTTGGGCGATTGCGGTCCGCAAAACTTGTCTGGCTGTGAAGTCTGGGCTGGGGCAAGGTTGAATCCCACTCAGATATGTTGGGGAGACACTGGACGATGAAGCGAGAGAGGTTTTGGAATTTTTGATGGGCTATTTGAGAAGAACTAAGTGTTTTGCCAACATTGTGCACTGTTTTTGCAAGATTTTGCAAATTTGCGCTAAGTCTGACAAAGGTGTGTTTGTGTTTGCAGGAAGGTGGTGATCAAGTGGCAAGTGGGGAAATGGTGCAGAAGCAATTGCAAAGAGGTGAGAAATCACTCTTATTAAGATGGGGGTGCTGACGGTGGTGGCGGGAGGGAGAGAGTTTAAATATATAGGGGCGAGAGCTCCCGGACGAGGGTAAAATGCAGTGAAAATGGTGATTGGGGAAGTTGGCAGCAGAGCTAGGCAGGGTGTGGGGCTGAGTGAAACTACCCTGATTTGCAACAAGTGGAGCCTGTAGGAAGGCGAGAAAAATGTTTGGACCGGGAGGAAAGGGATTTGGTGGGGAAGGTGGAGATTTTGCAAACAGTACTCAGAAGATGGGAACGTGTGGGATTTTGGGCGATTGCGGTCCGCAAAACTTGTCTGGCTGTGAAGTCTGGGCTGGGGCAAGGTTGAATCCCACTCAGATATGTTGGGGAGACACTGGACGATGAAGCGAGAGAGGTTTTGGAATTTTTGATGGGCTATTTGAGAAGAACTAAGTGTTTTGCCAACATTGTGCACTGTTTTTGCAAGATTTTGCAAATTTGCGCTAAGTCTGACAAAGGTGTGTTTGTGTTTGCAGGAAGGTGGTGATCAAGTGGCAAGTGGGGAAATGGTGCAGAAGCAATTGCAAAGAGGTGAGAAATCACTCTTATTAAGATGGGGGTGCTGACGGTGGTGGCGGGAGGGAGAGAGTTTAAATATATAGGGGCGAGAGCTCCCGGACGAGGGTAAAACGCAGTGAAAATGGTGATTGGGGAAGTTGGCAGCAGAGCTAGGCAGGGTGTGGGGCTGAGTGAAACTACCCTGATTTGCAACAAGTGGAGCCTGTAGGAAGGCGAGAAAAATGTTTGGACCGGGAGGAAAGGGATTTGGTGGGGAAGGTGGAGATTTTGCAAACAGTACTCAGAAGATGGGATCGTGTGGGATTTTGGGCGATTGCGGTCCGCAAAACTTGTCTGGCTGTGAAGACTGGGCTGGGGCAAGGTTGAATCCCACTCAGATATGTTGGGGAGACACTGGACGATGAAGCGAGAGAGGTTTTGGAATTTTTGATGGGCTATTTGAGAAGAACTAAGTGTTTTGCCAACATTGTGCACTGTTTTTGCAAGATTTTGCAAATTTGCGCTAAGTCTGACAAAGGTGTGTTTGTGTTTGCAGGAAGGTGGTGATCAAGTGGCAAGTGGGGAAATGGTGCAGAAGCAATTGCAAAGAGGTGAGAAATCACTCTTATTAAGATGGGGGTGCTGACGGTGGTGGCGGGAGGGAGAGAGTTTAAATATATAGGGGCGAGAGCTCCCGGACGAGGGTAAAACGCAGTGAAAATGGTGATTGGGGAAGTTGGCAGCAGAGCTAGGCAGGGTGTGGGGCTGAGTGAAACTACCCTGATTTGCAACAAGTGGAGCCTGTAGGAAGGCGAGAAAAATGTTTGGACCGGGAGGAAAGGGATTTGGTGGGGAAGGTGGAGATTTTGCAAACAGTACTCAGAAGATGGGATCGTGTGGGATTTTGGGCGATTGCGGTCCGCAAAACTTGTCTGGCTGTGAAGACTGGGCTGGGGCAAGGTTGAATCCCACTCAGATATGTTGGGGAGACACTGGACGATGAAGCGAGAGAGGTTTTGGAATTTTTGATGGGCTATTTGAGAAGAACTAAGTGTTTTGCCAACATTGTGCACTGTTTTTGCAAGATTTTGCAAATTTGCGCTAAGTCTGACAAAGGTGTGTTTGTGTTTGCAGGAAGGTGGTGATCAAGTGGCAAGTGGGGAAATGGTGCAGAAGCAATTGCAAAGAGGTGAGAAATCACTCTTATTAAGATGGGGGTGCTGACGGTGGTGGCGGGAGGGAGAGAATTTAAATATATAGGGGCGAGAGCTCCCGGACGAGGGTAAAATGCAGTGAAAATGGTGATTGGGGAAGTTGGCAGCAGAGCTAGGCAGGGTGTGGGGCTGAGTGAAACTACCCTGATTTGCAACAAGTGGAGCCTGTAGGAAGGCGAGAAAAATGTTTGGACCGGGAGGAAAGGGATTTGGTGGGGAAGGTGGAGATTTTGCAAACAGTACTCAGAAGATGGGAACGTGTGGGATTTTGGGCGATTGCGGTCCGCAAAACTTGTCTGGCTGTGAAGTCTGGGCTGGGGCAAGGTTGAATCCCACTCAGATATGTTGGGGAGACACTGGACGATGAAGCGAGAGAGGTTTTGGAATTTTTGATGGGCTATTTGAGAAGAACTAAGTGTTTTGCCAACATTGTGCACTGTTTTTGCAAGATTTTGCAAATTTGCGCTAAGTCTGACAAAGGTGTGTTTGTGTTTGCAGGAAGGTGGTGATCAAGTGGCAAGTGGGGAAATGGTGCAGAAGCAATTGCAAAGAGGTGAGAAATCACTCTTATTAAGATGGGGGTGCTGACGGTGGTGGCGGGAGGGAGAGAGTTTAAATATATAGGGGCGAGAGCTCCCGGACGAGGGTAAAACGCAGTGAAAATGGTGATTGGGGAAGTTGGCAGCAGAGCTAGGCAGGGTGTGGGGCTGAGTGAAACTACCCTGATTTGCAACAAGTGGAGCCTGTAGGAAGGCGAGAAAAATGTTTGGACCGGGAGGAAAGGGATTTGGTGGGGAAGGTGGAGATTTTGCAAACAGTACTCAGAAGATGGGATCGTGTGGGATTTTGGGCGATTGCGGTCCGCAAAACTTGTCTGGCTGTGAAGACTGGGCTGGGGCAAGGTTGAATCCCACTCAGATATGTTGGGGAGACACTGGACGATGAAGCGAGAGAGGTTTTGGAATTTTTGATGGGCTATTTGAGAAGAACTAAGTGTTTTGCCAACATTGTGCACTGTTTTTGCAAGATTTTGCAAATTTGCGCTAAGTCTGACAAAGGTGTGTTTGTGTTTGCAGGAAGGTGGTGATCAAGTGGCAAGTGGGGAAATGGTGCAGAAGCAATTGCAAAGAGGTGAGAAATCACTCTTATTAAGATGGGGGTGCTGACGGTGGTGGCGGGAGGGAGAGAGTTTAAATATATAGGGGCGAGAGCTCCCGGACGAGGGTAAAATGCAGTGAAAATGGTGATTGGGGAAGTTGGCAGCAGAGCTAGGCAGGGTGTGGGGCTGAGTGAAACTACCCTGATTTGCAACAAGTGGAGCCTGTAGGAAGGCGAGAAAAATGTTTGGACCGGGAGGAAAGGGATTTGGTGGGGAAGGTGGAGATTTTGCAAACAGTACTCAGAAGATGGGAACGTGTGGGATTTTGGGCGATTGCGGTCCGCAAAACTTGTCTGGCTGTGAAGTCTGGGCTGGGGCAAGGTTGAATCCCACTCAGATATGTTGGGGAGACACTGGACGATGAAGCGAGAGAGGTTTTGGAATTTTTGATGGGCTATTTGAGAAGAACTAAGTGTTTTGCCAACATTGTGCACTGTTTTTGCAAGATTTTGCAAATTTGCGCTAAGTCTGACAAAGGTGTGTTTGTGTTTGCAGGAAGGTGGTGATCAAGTGGCAAGTGGGGAAATGGTGCAGAAGCAATTGCAAAGAGGTGAGAAATCACTCTTATTAAGATGGGGGTGCTGACGGTGGTGGCGGGAGGGAGAGAGTTTAAATATATAGGGGCGAGAGCTCCCGGACGAGGGTAAAATGCAGTGAAAATGGTGATTGGGGAAGTTGGCAGCAGAGCTAGGCAGGGTGTGGGGCTGAGTGAAACTACCCTGATTTGCAACAAGTGGAGCCTGTAGGAAGGCGAGAAAAATGTTTGGACCGGGAGGAAAGGGATTTGGTGGGGAAGGTGGAGATTTTGCAAACAGTACTCAGAAGATGGGAACGTGTGGGATTTTGGGCGATTGCGGTCCGCAAAACTTGTCTGGCTGTGAAGTCTGGGCTGGGGCAAGGTTGAATCCCACTCAGATATGTTGGGGAGACACTGGACGATGAAGCGAGAGAGGTTTTGGAATTTTTGATGGGCTATTTGAGAAGAACTAAGTGTTTTGCCAACATTGTGCACTGTTTTTGCAAGATTTTGCAAATTTGCGCTAAGTCTGACAAAGGTGTGTTTGTGTTTGCAGGAAGGTGGTGATCAAGTGGCAAGTGGGGAAATGGTGCAGAAGCAATTGCAAAGAGGTGAGAAATCACTCTTATTAAGATGGGGGTGCTGACGGTGGTGGCGGGAGGGAGAGAGTTTAAATATATAGGGGCGAGAGCTCCCGGACGAGGGTAAAACGCAGTGAAAATGGTGATTGGGGAAGTTGGCAGCAGAGCTAGGCAGGGTGTGGGGCTGAGTGAAACTACCCTGATTTGCAACAAGTGGAGCCTGTAGGAAGGCGAGAAAAATGTTTGGACCGGGAGGAAAGGGATTTGGTGGGGAAGGTGGAGATTTTGCAAACAGTACTCAGAAGATGGGATCGTGTGGGATTTTGGGCGATTGCGGTCCGCAAAACTTGTCTGGCTGTGAAGACTGGGCTGGGGCAAGGTTGAATCCCACTCAGATATGTTGGGGAGACACTGGACGATGAAGCGAGAGAGGTTTTGGAATTTTTGATGGGCTATTTGAGAAGAACTAAGTGTTTTGCCAACATTGTGCACTGTTTTTGCAAGATTTTGCAAATTTGCGCTAAGTCTGACAAAGGTGTGTTTGTGTTTGCAGGAAGGTGGTGATCAAGTGGCAAGTGGGGAAATGGTGCAGAAGCAATTGCAAAGAGGTGAGAAATCACTCTTATTAAGATGGGGGTGCTGACGGTGGTGGCGGGAGGGAGAGAGTTTAAATATATAGGGGCGAGAGCTCCCGGACGAGGGTAAAACGCAGTGAAAATGGTGATTGGGGAAGTTGGCAGCAGAGCTAGGCAGGGTGTGGGGCTGAGTGAAACTACCCTGATTTGCAACAAGTGGAGCCTGTAGGAAGGCGAGAAAAATGTTTGGACCGGGAGGAAAGGGATTTGGTGGGGAAGGTGGAGATTTTGCAAACAGTACTCAGAAGATGGGATCGTGTGGGATTTTGGGCGATTGCGGTCCGCAAAACTTGTCTGGCTGTGAAGACTGGGCTGGGGCAAGGTTGAATCCCACTCAGATATGTTGGGGAGACACTGGACGATGAAGCGAGAGAGGTTTTGGAATTTTTGATGGGCTATTTGAGAAGAACTAAGTGTTTTGCCAACATTGTGCACTGTTTTTGCAAGATTTTGCAAATTTGCGCTAAGTCTGACAAAGGTGTGTTTGTGTTTGCAGGAAGGTGGTGATCAAGTGGCAAGTGGGGAAATGGTGCAGAAGCAATTGCAAAGAGGTGAGAAATCACTCTTATTAAGATGGGGGTGCTGACGGTGGTGGCGGGAGGGAGAGAATTTAAATATATAGGGGCGAGAGCTCCCGGACGAGGGTAAAATGCAGTGAAAATGGTGATTGGGGAAGTTGGCAGCAGAGCTAGGCAGGGTGTGGGGCTGAGTGAAACTACCCTGATTTGCAACAAGTGGAGCCTGTAGGAAGGCGAGAAAAATGTTTGGACCGGGAGGAAAGGGATTTGGTGGGGAAGGTGGAGATTTTGCAAACAGTACTCAGAAGATGGGAACGTGTGGGATTTTGGGCGATTGCGGTCCGCAAAACTTGTCTGGCTGTGAAGTCTGGGCTGGGGCAAGGTTGAATCCCACTCAGATATGTTGGGGAGACACTGGACGATGAAGCGAGAGAGGTTTTGGAATTTTTGATGGGCTATTTGAGAAGAACTAAGTGTTTTGCCAACATTGTGCACTGTTTTTGCAAGATTTTGCAAATTTGCGCTAAGTCTGACAAAGGTGTGTTTGTGTTTGCAGGAAGGTGGTGATCAAGTGGCAAGTGGGGAAATGGTGCAGAAGCAATTGCAAAGAGGTGAGAAATCACTCTTATTAAGATGGGGGTGCTGACGGTGGTGGCGGGAGGGAGAGAGTTTAAATATATAGGGGCGAGAGCTCCCGGACGAGGGTAAAATGCAGTGAAAATGGTGATTGGGGAAGTTGGCAGCAGAGCTAGGCAGGGTGTGGGGCTGAGTGAAACTACCCTGATTTGCAACAAGTGGAGCCTGTAGGAAGGCGAGAAAAATGTTTGGACCGGGAGGAAAGGGATTTGGTGGGGAAGGTGGAGATTTTGCAAACAGTACTCAGAAGATGGGAACGTGTGGGATTTTGGGCGATTGCGGTCCGCAAAACTTGTCTGGCTGTGAAGTCTGGGCTGGGGCAAGGTTGAATCCCACTCAGATATGTTGGGGAGACACTGGACGATGAAGCGAGAGAGGTTTTGGAATTTTTGATGGGCTATTTGAGAAGAACTAAGTGTTTTGCCAACATTGTGCACTGTTTTTGCAAGATTTTGCAAATTTGCGCTAAGTCTGACAAAGGTGTGTTTGTGTTTGCAGGAAGGTGGTGATCAAGTGGCAAGTGGGGAAATGGTGCAGAAGCAATTGCAAAGAGGTGAGAAATCACTCTTATTAAGATGGGGGTGCTGACGGTGGTGGCGGGAGGGAGAGAGTTTAAATATATAGGGGCGAGAGCTCCCGGACGAGGGTAAAATGCAGTGAAAATGGTGATTGGGGAAGTTGGCAGCAGAGCTAGGCAGGGTGTGGGGCTGAGTGAAACTACCCTGATTTGCAACAAGTGGAGCCTGTAGGAAGGCGAGAAAAATGTTTGGACCGGGAGGAAAGGGATTTGGTGGGGAAGGTGGAGATTTTGCAAACAGTACTCAGAAGATGGGAACGTGTGGGATTTTGGGCGATTGCGGTCCGCAAAACTTGTCTGGCTGTGAAGTCTGGGCTGGGGCAAGGTTGAATCCCACTCAGATATGTTGGGGAGACACTGGACGATGAAGCGAGAGAGGTTTTGGAATTTTTGATGGGCTATTTGAGAAGAACTAAGTGTTTTGCCAACATTGTGCACTGTTTTTGCAAGATTTTGCAAATTTGCGCTAAGTCTGACAAAGGTGTGTTTGTGTTTGCAGGAAGGTGGTGATCAAGTGGCAAGTGGGGAAATGGTGCAGAAGCAATTGCAAAGAGGTGAGAAATCACTCTTATTAAGATGGGGGTGCTGACGGTGGTGGCGGGAGGGAGAGAGTTTAAATATATAGGGGCGAGAGCTCCCGGACGAGGGTAAAATGCAGTGAAAATGGTGATTGGGGAAGTTGGCAGCAGAGCTAGGCAGGGTGTGGGGCTGAGTGAAACTACCCTGATTTGCAACAAGTGGAGCCTGTAGGAAGGCGAGAAAAATGTTTGGACCGGGAGGAAAGGGATTTGGTGGGGAAGGTGGAGATTTTGCAAACAGTACTCAGAAGATGGGAACGTGTGGGATTTTGGGCGATTGCGGTCCGCAAAACTTGTCTGGCTGTGAAGTCTGGGCTGGGGCAAGGTTGAATCCCACTCAGATATGTTGGGGAGACACTGGACGATGAAGCGAGAGAGGTTTTGGAATTTTTGATGGGCTATTTGAGAAGAACTAAGTGTTTTGCCAACATTGTGCACTGTTTTTGCAAGATTTTGCAAATTTGCGCTAAGTCTGACAAAGGTGTGTTTGTGTTTGCAGGAAGGTGGTGATCAAGTGGCAAGTGGGGAAATGGTGCAGAAGCAATTGCAAAGAGGTGAGAAATCACTCTTATTAAGATGGGGGTGCTGACGGTGGTGGCGGGAGGGAGAGAGTTTAAATATATAGGGGCGAGAGCTCCCGGACGAGGGTAAAATGCAGTGAAAATGGTGATTGGGGAAGTTGGCAGCAGAGCTAGGCAGGGTGTGGGGCTGAGTGAAACTACCCTGATTTGCAACAAGTGGAGCCTGTAGGAAGGCGAGAAAAATGTTTGGACCGGGAGGAAAGGGATTTGGTGGGGAAGGTGGAGATTTTGCAAACAGTACTCAGAAGATGGGAACGTGTGGGATTTTGGGCGATTGCGGTCCGCAAAACTTGTCTGGCTGTGAAGTCTGGGCTGGGGCAAGGTTGAATCCCACTCAGATATGTTGGGGAGACACTGGACGATGAAGCGAGAGAGGTTTTGGAATTTTTGATGGGCTATTTGAGAAGAACTAAGTGTTTTGCCAACATTGTGCACTGTTTTTGCAAGATTTTGCAAATTTGCGCTAAGTCTGACAAAGGTGTGTTTGTGTTTGCAGGAAGGTGGTGATCAAGTGGCAAGTGGGGAAATGGTGCAGAAGCAATTGCAAAGAGGTGAGAAATCACTCTTATTAAGATGGGGGTGCTGACGGTGGTGGCGGGAGGGAGAGAGTTTAAATATATAGGGGCGAGAGCTCCCGGACGAGGGTAAAACGCAGTGAAAATGGTGATTGGGGAAGTTGGCAGCAGAGCTAGGCAGGGTGTGGGGCTGAGTGAAACTACCCTGATTTGCAACAAGTGGAGCCTGTAGGAAGGCGAGAAAAATGTTTGGACCGGGAGGAAAGGGATTTGGTGGGGAAGGTGGAGATTTTGCAAACAGTACTCAGAAGATGGGATCGTGTGGGATTTTGGGCGATTGCGGTCCGCAAAACTTGTCTGGCTGTGAAGACTGGGCTGGGGCAAGGTTGAATCCCACTCAGATATGTTGGGGAGACACTGGACGATGAAGCGAGAGAGGTTTTGGAATTTTTGATGGGCTATTTGAGAAGAACTAAGTGTTTTGCCAACATTGTGCACTGTTTTTGCAAGATTTTGCAAATTTGCGCTAAGTCTGACAAAGGTGTGTTTGTGTTTGCAGGAAGGTGGTGATCAAGTGGCAAGTGGGGAAATGGTGCAGAAGCAATTGCAAAGAGGTGAGAAATCACTCTTATTAAGATGGGGGTGCTGACGGTGGTGGCGGGAGGGAGAGAGTTTAAATATATAGGGGCGAGAGCTCCCGGACGAGGGTAAAACGCAGTGAAAATGGTGATTGGGGAAGTTGGCAGCAGAGCTAGGCAGGGTGTGGGGCTGAGTGAAACTACCCTGATTTGCAACAAGTGGAGCCTGTAGGAAGGCGAGAAAAATGTTTGGACCGGGAGGAAAGGGATTTGGTGGGGAAGGTGGAGATTTTGCAAACAGTACTCAGAAGATGGGATCGTGTGGGATTTTGGGCGATTGCGGTCCGCAAAACTTGTCTGGCTGTGAAGACTGGGCTGGGGCAAGGTTGAATCCCACTCAGATATGTTGGGGAGACACTGGACGATGAAGCGAGAGAGGTTTTGGAATTTTTGATGGGCTATTTGAGAAGAACTAAGTGTTTTGCCAACATTGTGCACTGTTTTTGCAAGATTTTGCAAATTTGCGCTAAGTCTGACAAAGGTGTGTTTGTGTTTGCAGGAAGGTGGTGATCAAGTGGCAAGTGGGGAAATGGTGCAGAAGCAATTGCAAAGAGGTGAGAAATCACTCTTATTAAGATGGGGGTGCTGACGGTGGTGGCGGGAGGGAGAGAGTTTAAATATATAGGGGCGAGAGCTCCCGGACGAGGGTAAAATGCAGTGAAAATGGTGATTGGGGAAGTTGGCAGCAGAGCTAGGCAGGGTGTGGGGCTGAGTGAAACTACCCTGATTTGCAACAAGTGGAGCCTGTAGGAAGGCGAGAAAAATGTTTGGACCGGGAGGAAAGGGATTTGGTGGGGAAGGTGGAGATTTTGCAAACAGTACTCAGAAGATGGGAACGTGTGGGATTTTGGGCGATTGCGGTCCGCAAAACTTGTCTGGCTGTGAAGTCTGGGCTGGGGCAAGGTTGAATCCCACTCAGATATGTTGGGGAGACACTGGACGATGAAGCGAGAGAGGTTTTGGAATTTTTGATGGGCTATTTGAGAAGAACTAAGTGTTTTGCCAACATTGTGCACTGTTTTTGCAAGATTTTGCAAATTTGCGCTAAGTCTGACAAAGGTGTGTTTGTGTTTGCAGGAAGGTGGTGATCAAGTGGCAAGTGGGGAAATGGTGCAGAAGCAATTGCAAAGAGGTGAGAAATCACTCTTATTAAGATGGGGGTGCTGACGGTGGTGGCGGGAGGGAGAGAGTTTAAATATATAGGGGCGAGAGCTCCCGGACGAGGGTAAAATGCAGTGAAAATGGTGATTGGGGAAGTTGGCAGCAGAGCTAGGCAGGGTGTGGGGCTGAGTGAAACTACCCTGATTTGCAACAAGTGGAGCCTGTAGGAAGGCGAGAAAAATGTTTGGACCGGGAGGAAAGGGATTTGGTGGGGAAGGTGGAGATTTTGCAAACAGTACTCAGAAGATGGGAACGTGTGGGATTTTGGGCGATTGCGGTCCGCAAAACTTGTCTGGCTGTGAAGTCTGGGCTGGGGCAAGGTTGAATCCCACTCAGATATGTTGGGGAGACACTGGACGATGAAGCGAGAGAGGTTTTGGAATTTTTGATGGGCTATTTGAGAAGAACTAAGTGTTTTGCCAACATTGTGCACTGTTTTTGCAAGATTTTGCAAATTTGCGCTAAGTCTGACAAAGGTGTGTTTGTGTTTGCAGGAAGGTGGTGATCAAGTGGCAAGTGGGGAAATGGTGCAGAAGCAATTGCAAAGAGGTGAGAAATCACTCTTATTAAGATGGGGGTGCTGACGGTGGTGGCGGGAGGGAGAGAGTTTAAATATATAGGGGCGAGAGCTCCCGGACGAGGGTAAAATGCAGTGAAAATGGTGATTGGGGAAGTTGGCAGCAGAGCTAGGCAGGGTGTGGGGCTGAGTGAAACTACCCTGATTTGCAACAAGTGGAGCCTGTAGGAAGGCGAGAAAAATGTTTGGACCGGGAGGAAAGGGATTTGGTGGGGAAGGTGGAGATTTTGCAAACAGTACTCAGAAGATGGGAACGTGTGGGATTTTGGGCGATTGCGGTCCGCAAAACTTGTCTGGCTGTGAAGTCTGGGCTGGGGCAAGGTTGAATCCCACTCAGATATGTTGGGGAGACACTGGACGATGAAGCGAGAGAGGTTTTGGAATTTTTGATGGGCTATTTGAGAAGAACTAAGTGTTTTGCCAACATTGTGCACTGTTTTTGCAAGATTTTGCAAATTTGCGCTAAGTCTGACAAAGGTGTGTTTGTGTTTGCAGGAAGGTGGTGATCAAGTGGCAAGTGGGGAAATGGTGCAGAAGCAATTGCAAAGAGGTGAGAAATCACTCTTATTAAGATGGGGGTGCTGACGGTGGTGGCGGGAGGGAGAGAGTTTAAATATATAGGGGCGAGAGCTCCCGGACGAGGGTAAAATGCAGTGAAAATGGTGATTGGGGAAGTTGGCAGCAGAGCTAGGCAGGGTGTGGGGCTGAGTGAAACTACCCTGATTTGCAACAAGTGGAGCCTGTAGGAAGGCGAGAAAAATGTTTGGACCGGGAGGAAAGGGATTTGGTGGGGAAGGTGGAGATTTTGCAAACAGTACTCAGAAGATGGGAACGTGTGGGATTTTGGGCGATTGCGGTCCGCAAAACTTGTCTGGCTGTGAAGTCTGGGCTGGGGCAAGGTTGAATCCCACTCAGATATGTTGGGGAGACACTGGACGATGAAGCGAGAGAGGTTTTGGAATTTTTGATGGGCTATTTGAGAAGAACTAAGTGTTTTGCCAACATTGTGCACTGTTTTTGCAAGATTTTGCAAATTTGCGCTAAGTCTGACAAAGGTGTGTTTGTGTTTGCAGGAAGGTGGTGATCAAGTGGCAAGTGGGGAAATGGTGCAGAAGCAATTGCAAAGAGGTGAGAAATCACTCTTATTAAGATGGGGGTGCTGACGGTGGTGGCGGGAGGGAGAGAGTTTAAATATATAGGGGCGAGAGCTCCCGGACGAGGGTAAAATGCAGTGAAAATGGTGATTGGGGAAGTTGGCAGCAGAGCTAGGCAGGGTGTGGGGCTGAGTGAAACTACCCTGATTTGCAACAAGTGGAGCCTGTAGGAAGGCGAGAAAAATGTTTGGACCGGGAGGAAAGGGATTTGGTGGGGAAGGTGGAGATTTTGCAAACAGTACTCAGAAGATGGGAACGTGTGGGATTTTGGGCGATTGCGGTCCGCAAAACTTGTCTGGCTGTGAAGACTGGGCTGGGGCAAGGTTGAATCCCACTCAGATATGTTGGGGAGACACTGGACGATGAAGCGAGAGAGGTTTTGGAATTTTTGATGGGCTATTTGAGAAGAACTAAGTGTTTTGCCAACATTGTGCACTGTTTTTGCAAGATTTTGCAAATTTGCGCTAAGTCTGACAAAGGTGTGTTTGTGTTTGCAGGAAGGTGGTGATCAAGTGGCAAGTGGGGAAATGGTGCAGAAGCAATTGCAAAGAGGTGAGAAATCACTCTTATTAAGATGGGGGTGCTGACGGTGGTGGCGGGAGGGAGAGAGTTTAAATATATAGGGGCGAGAGCTCCCGGACGAGGGTAAAATGCAGTGAAAATGGTGATTGGGGAAGTTGGCAGCAGAGCTAGGCAGGGTGTGGGGCTGAGTGAAACTACCCTGATTTGCAACAAGTGGAGCCTGTAGGAAGGCGAGAAAAATGTTTGGACCGGGAGGAAAGGGATTTGGTGGGGAAGGTGGAGATTTTGCAAACAGTACTCAGAAGATGGGAACGTGTGGGATTTTGGGCGATTGCGGTCCGCAAAACTTGTCTGGCTGTGAAGTCTGGGCTGGGGCAAGGTTGAATCCCACTCAGATATGTTGGGGAGACACTGGACGATGAAGCGAGAGAGGTTTTGGAATTTTTGATGGGCTATTTGAGAAGAACTAAGTGTTTTGCCAACATTGTGCACTGTTTTTGCAAGATTTTGCAAATTTGCGCTAAGTCTGACAAAGGTGTGTTTGTGTTTGCAGGAAGGTGGTGATCAAGTGGCAAGTGGGGAAATGGTGCAGAAGCAATTGCAAAGAGGTGAGAAATCACTCTTATTAAGATGGGGGTGCTGACGGTGGTGGCGGGAGGGAGAGAGTTTAAATATATAGGGGCGAGAGCTCCCGGACGAGGGTAAAATGCAGTGAAAATGGTGATTGGGGAAGTTGGCAGCAGAGCTAGGCAGGGTGTGGGGCTGAGTGAAACTACCCTGATTTGCAACAAGTGGAGCCTGTAGGAAGGCGAGAAAAATGTTTGGACCGGGAGGAAAGGGATTTGGTGGGGAAGGTGGAGATTTTGCAAACAGTACTCAGAAGATGGGAACGTGTGGGATTTTGGGCGATTGCGGTCCGCAAAACTTGTCTGGCTGTGAAGTCTGGGCTGGGGCAAGGTTGAATCCCACTCAGATATGTTGGGGAGACACTGGACGATGAAGCGAGAGAGGTTTTGGAATTTTTGATGGGCTATTTGAGAAGAACTAAGTGTTTTGCCAACATTGTGCACTGTTTTTGCAAGATTTTGCAAATTTGCGCTAAGTCTGACAAAGGTGTGTTTGTGTTTGCAGGAAGGTGGTGATCAAGTGGCAAGTGGGGAAATGGTGCAGAAGCAATTGCAAAGAGGTGAGAAATCACTCTTATTAAGATGGGGGTGGTGACGGTGGTGGCGGGAGGGAGAGAGTTTAAATATATAGGGGCGAGAGCTCCCGGACGAGGGTAAAATGCAGTGAAAATGGTGATTGGGGAAGTTGGCAGCAGAGCTAGGCAGGGTGTGGGGCTGAGTGAAACTACCCTGATTTGCAACAAGTGGAGCCTGTAGGAAGGCGAGAAAAATGTTTGGACCGGGAGGAAAGGGATTTGGTGGGGAAGGTGGAGATTTTGCAAACAGTACTCAGAAGATGGGAACGTGTGGGATTTTGGGCGATTGCGGTCCGCAAAACTTGTCTGGCTGTGAAGTCTGGGCTGGGGCAAGGTTGAATCCCACTCAGATATGTTGGGGAGACACTGGACGATGAAGCGAGAGAGGTTTTGGAATTTTTGATGGGCTATTTGAGAAGAACTAAGTGTTTTGCCAACATTGTGCACTGTTTTTGCAAGATTTTGCAAATTTGCGCTAAGTCTGACAAAGGTGTGTTTGTGTTTGCAGGAAGGTGGTGATCAAGTGGCAAGTGGGGAAATGGTGCAGAAGCAATTGCAAAGAGGTGAGAAATCACTCTTATTAAGATGGGGGTGCTGACGGTGGTGGCGGGAGGGAGAGAGTTTAAATATATAGGGGCGAGAGCTCCCGGACGAGGGTAAAATGCAGTGAAAATGGTGATTGGGGAAGTTGGCAGCAGAGCTAGGCAGGGTGTGGGGCTGAGTGAAACTACCCTGATTTGCAACAAGTGGAGCCTGTAGGAAGGCGAGAAAAATGTTTGGACCGGGAGGAAAGGGATTTGGTGGGGAAGGTGGAGATTTTGCAAACAGTACTCAGAAGATGGGAACGTGTGGGATTTTGGGCGATTGCGGTCCGCAAAACTTGTCTGGCTGTGAAGTCTGGGCTGGGGCAAGGTTGAATCCCACTCAGATATGTTGGGGAGACACTGGACGATGAAGCGAGAGAGGTTTTGGAATTTTTGATGGGCTATTTGAGAAGAACTAAGTGTTTTGCCAACATTGTGCACTGTTTTTGCAAGGTTTTGCAAATTTGCGCTAAGTCTGACAAAGGTGTGTTTGTGTTTGCAGGAAGGTGGTGATCAAGTGGCAAGTGGGGAAATGGTGCAGAAGCAATTGCAAAGAGGTGAGAAATCACTCTTATTAAGATGGGGGTGCTGACGGTGGTGGCGGGAGGGAGAGAGTTTAAATATATAGGGGCGAGAGCTCCCGGACGAGGGTAAAATGCAGTGAAAATGGTGATTGGGGAAGTTGGCAGCAGAGCTAGGCAGGGTGTGGGGCTGAGTGAAACTACCCTGATTTGCAACAAGTGGAGCCTGTAGGAAGGCGAGAAAAATGTTTGGACCGGGAGGAAAGGGATTTGGTGGGGAAGGTGGAGATTTTGCAAACAGTACTCAGAAGATGGGAACGTGTGGGATTTTGGGCGATTGCGGTCCGCAAAACTTGTCTGGCTGTGAAGACTGGGCTGGGGCAAGGTTGAATCCCACTCAGATATGTTGGGGAGACACTGGACGATGAAGCGAGAGAGGTTTTGGAATTTTTGATGGGCTATTTGAGAAGAACTAAGTGTTTTGCCAACATTGTGCACTGTTTTTGCAAGATTTTGCAAATTTGTGCTAAGTCTGACAAAGGTGTGTTTGTGTTTGCAGGAAGGTGGTGATCAAGTGGCAAGTGGGGAAATGGTGCAGAAGCAATTGCAAAGAGGTGAGAAATCACTCTTATTAAGATGGGGGTGCTGACGGTGGTGGCGGGAGGGAGAGAGTTTAAATATATAGGGGCGAGAGCTCCCGGACGAGGGTAAAATGCAGTGAAAATGGTGATTGGGGAAGTTGGCAGCAGAGCTAGGCAGGGTGTGGGGCTGAGTGAAACTACCCTGATTTGCAACAAGTGGAGCCTGTAGGAAGGCGAGAAAAATGTTTGGACCGGGAGGAAAGGGATTTGGTGGGGAAGGTGGAGATTTTGCAAACAGTACTCAGAAGATGGGAACGTGTGGGATTTTGGGCGATTGCGGTCCGCAAAACTTGTCTGGCTGTGAAGTCTGGGCTGGGGCAAGGTTGAATCCCACTCAGATATGTTGGGGAGACACTGGACGATGAAGCGAGAGAGGTTTTGGAATTTTTGATGGGCTATTTGAGAAGAACTAAGTGTTTTGCCAACATTGTGCACTGTTTTTGCAAGATTTTGCAAATTTGCGCTAAGTCTGACAAAGGTGTGTTTGTGTTTGCAGGAAGGTGGTGATCAAGTGGCAAGTGGGGAAATGGTGCAGAAGCAATTGCAAAGAGGTGAGAAATCACTCTTATTAAGATGGGGGTGCTGACGGTGGTGGCGGGAGGGAGAGAGTTTAAATATATAGGGGCGAGAGCTCCCGGACGAGGGTAAAATGCAGTGAAAATGGTGATTGGGGAAGTTGGCAGCAGAGCTAGGCAGGGTGTGGGGCTGAGTGAAACTACCCTGATTTGCAACAAGTGGAGCCTGTAGGAAGGCGAGAAAAATGTTTGGACCGGGAGGAAAGGGATTTGGTGGGGAAGGTGGAGATTTTGCAAACAGTACTCAGAAGATGGGAACGTGTGGGATTTTGGGCGATTGCGGTCCGCAAAACTTGTCTGGCTGTGAAGTCTGGGCTGGGGCAAGGTTGAATCCCACTCAGATATGTTGGGGAGACACTGGACGATGAAGCGAGAGAGGTTTTGGAATTTTTGATGGGCTATTTGAGAAGAACTAAGTGTTTTGCCAACATTGTGCACTGTTTTTGCAAGATTTTGCAAATTTGCGCTAAGTCTGACAAAGGTGTGTTTGTGTTTGCAGGAAGGTGGTGATCAAGTGGCAAGTGGGGAAATGGTGCAGAAGCAATTGCAAAGAGGTGAGAAATCACTCTTATTAAGATGGGGGTGCTGACGGTGGTGGCGGGAGGGAGAGAGTTTAAATATATAGGGGCGAGAGCTCCCGGACGAGGGTAAAATGCAGTGAAAATGGTGATTGGGGAAGTTGGCAGCAGAGCTAGGCAGGGTGTGGGGCTGAGTGAAACTACCCTGATTTGCAACAAGTGGAGCCTGTAGGAAGGCGAGAAAAATGTTTGGACCGGGAGGAAAGGGATTTGGTGGGGAAGGTGGAGATTTTGCAAACAGTACTCAGAAGATGGGAACGTGTGGGATTTTGGGCGATTGCGGTCCGCAAAACTTGTCTGGCTGTGAAGTCTGGGCTGGGGCAAGGTTGAATCCCACTCAGATATGTTGGGGAGACACTGGACGATGAAGCGAGAGAGGTTTTGGAATTTTTGATGGGCTATTTGAGAAGAACTAAGTGTTTTGCCAACATTGTGCACTGTTTTTGCAAGATTTTGCAAATTTGCGCTAAGTCTGACAAAGGTGTGTTTGTGTTTGCAGGAAGGTGGTGATCAAGTGGCAAGTGGGGAAATGGTGCAGAAGCAATTGCAAAGAGGTGAGAAATCACTCTTATTAAGATGGGGGTGCTGACGGTGGTGGCGGGAGGGAGAGAGTTTAAATATATAGGGGCGAGAGCTCCCGGACGAGGGTAAAATGCAGTGAAAATGGTGATTGGGGAAGTTGGCAGCAGAGCTAGGCAGGGTGTGGGGCTGAGTGAAACTACCCTGATTTGCAACAAGTGGAGCCTGTAGGAAGGCGAGAAAAATGTTTGGACCGGGAGGAAAGGGATTTGGTGGGGAAGGTGGAGATTTTGCAAACAGTACTCAGAAGATGGGAACGTGTGGGATTTTGGGCGATTGCGGTCCGCAAAACTTGTCTGGCTGTGAAGACTGGGCTGGGGCAAGGTTGAATCCCACTCAGATATGTTGGGGAGACACTGGACGATGAAGCGAGAGAGGTTTTGGAATTTTTGATGGGCTATTTGAGAAGAACTAAGTGTTTTGCCAACATTGTGCACTGTTTTTGCAAGATTTTGCAAATTTGCGCTAAGTCTGACAAAGGTGTGTTTGTGTTTGCAGGAAGGTGGTGATCAAGTGGCAAGTGGGGAAATGGTGCAGAAGCAATTGCAAAGAGGTGAGAAATCACTCTTATTAAGATGGGGGTGCTGACGGTGGTGGCGGGAGGGAGAGAGTTTAAATATATAGGGGCGAGAGCTCCCGGACGAGGGTAAAATGCAGTGAAAATGGTGATTGGGGAAGTTGGCAGCAGAGCTAGGCAGGGTGTGGGGCTGAGTGAAACTACCCTGATTTGCAACAAGTGGAGCCTGTAGGAAGGCGAGAAAAATGTTTGGACCGGGAGGAAAGGGATTTGGTGGGGAAGGTGGAGATTTTGCAAACAGTACTCAGAAGATGGGAACGTGTGGGATTTTGGGCGATTGCGGTCCGCAAAACTTGTCTGGCTGTGAAGTCTGGGCTGGGGCAAGGTTGAATCCCACTCAGATATGTTGGGGAGACACTGGACGATGAAGCGAGAGAGGTTTTGGAATTTTTGATGGGCTATTTGAGAAGAACTAAGTGTTTTGCCAACATTGTGCACTGTTTTTGCAAGATTTTGCAAATTTGCGCTAAGTCTGACAAAGGTGTGTTTGTGTTTGCAGGAAGGTGGTGATCAAGTGGCAAGTGGGGAAATGGTGCAGAAGCAATTGCAAAGAGGTCAGAAATCACTCTTATTAAGATGGGGGTGCTGACGGTGGTGGCGGGAGGGAGAGAGTTTAAATATATAGGGGCGAGAGCTCCCGGACGAGGGTAAAATGCAGTGAAAATGGTGATTGGGGAAGTTGGCAGCAGAGCTAGGCAGGGTGTGGGGCTGAGTGAAGCTACCCTGATTTGCAACAAGTGGAGCCTGTAGGAAGGCGAGAAAAATGTTTGGACCGGGAGGAAAGGGATTTGGTGGGGAAGGTGGAGATTTTGCAAACAGTACTCAGAAGATGGGAACGTGTGGGATTTTGGGCGATTGCGGTCCGCAAAACTTGTCTGGCTGTGAAGTCTGGGCTGGGGCAAGGTTGAATCCCACTCAGATATGTTGGGGAGACACTGGACGATGAAGCGAGAGAGGTTTTGGAATTTTTGATGGGCTATTTGAGAAGAACTAAGTGTTTTGCCAACATTGTGCACTGTTTTTGCAAGATTTTGCAAATTTGCGCTAAGTCTGACAAAGGTGTGTTTGTGTTTGCAGGAAGGTGGTGATCAAGTGGCAAGTGGGGAAATGGTGCAGAAGCAATTGCAAAGAGGTGAGAAATCACTCTTATTAAGATGGGGGTGCTGACGGTGGTGGCGGGAGGGAGAGAGTTTAAATATATAGGGGCGAGAGCTCCCGGACGAGGGTAAAACGCAGTGAAAATGGTGATTGGGGAAGTTGGCAGCAGAGCTAGGCAGGGTGTGGGGCTGAGTGAAACTACCCTGATTTGCAACAAGTGGAGCCTGTAGGAAGGCGAGAAAAATGTTTGGACCGGGAGGAAAGGGATTTGGTGGGGAAGGTGGAGATTTTGCAAACAGTACTCAGAAGATGGGATCGTGTGGGATTTTGGGCGATTGCGGTCCGCAAAACTTGTCTGGCTGTGAAGACTGGGCTGGGGCAAGGTTGAATCCCACTCAGATATGTTGGGGAGACACTGGACGATGAAGCGAGAGAGGTTTTGGAATTTTTGATGGGCTATTTGAGAAGAACTAAGTGTTTTGCCAACATTGTGCACTGTTTTTGCAAGATTTTGCAAATTTGCGCTAAGTCTGACAAAGGTGTGTTTGTGTTTGCAGGAAGGTGGTGATCAAGTGGCAAGTGGGGAAATGGTGCAGAAGCAATTGCAAAGAGGTGAGAAATCACTCTTATTAAGATGGGGGTGCTGACGGTGGTGGCGGGAGGGAGAGAGTTTAAATATATAGGGGCGAGAGCTCCCGGACGAGGGTAAAACGCAGTGAAAATGGTGATTGGGGAAGTTGGCAGCAGAGCTAGGCAGGGTGTGGGGCTGAGTGAAACTACCCTGATTTGCAACAAGTGGAGCCTGTAGGAAGGCGAGAAAAATGTTTGGACCGGGAGGAAAGGGATTTGGTGGGGAAGGTGGAGATTTTGCAAACAGTACTCAGAAGATGGGATCGTGTGGGATTTTGGGCGATTGCGGTCCGCAAAACTTGTCTGGCTGTGAAGACTGGGCTGGGGCAAGGTTGAATCCCACTCAGATATGTTGGGGAGACACTGGACGATGAAGCGAGAGAGGTTTTGGAATTTTTGATGGGCTATTTGAGAAGAACTAAGTGTTTTGCCAACATTGTGCACTGTTTTTGCAAGATTTTGCAAATTTGCGCTAAGTCTGACAAAGGTGTGTTTGTGTTTGCAGGAAGGTGGTGATCAAGTGGCAAGTGGGGAAATGGTGCAGAAGCAATTGCAAAGAGGTGAGAAATCACTCTTATTAAGATGGGGGTGCTGACGGTGGTGGCGGGAGGGAGAGAGTTTAAATATATAGGGGCGAGAGCTCCCGGACGAGGGTAAAATGCAGTGAAAATGGTGATTGGGGAAGTTGGCAGCAGAGCTAGGCAGGGTGTGGGGCTGAGTGAAACTACCCTGATTTGCAACAAGTGGAGCCTGTAGGAAGGCGAGAAAAATGTTTGGACCGGGAGGAAAGGGATTTGGTGGGGAAGGTGGAGATTTTGCAAACAGTACTCAGAAGATGGGAACGTGTGGGATTTTGGGCGATTGCGGTCCGCAAAACTTGTCTGGCTGTGAAGTCTGGGCTGGGGCAAGGTTGAATCCCACTCAGATATGTTGGGGAGACACTGGACGATGAAGCGAGAGAGGTTTTGGAATTTTTGATGGGCTATTTGAGAAGAACTAAGTGTTTTGCCAACATTGTGCACTGTTTTTGCAAGATTTTGCAAATTTGCGCTAAGTCTGACAAAGGTGTGTTTGTGTTTGCAGGAAGGTGGTGATCAAGTGGCAAGTGGGGAAATGGTGCAGAAGCAATTGCAAAGAGGTGAGAAATCACTCTTATTAAGATGGGGGTGCTGACGGTGGTGGCGGGAGGGAGAGAGTTTAAATATATAGGGGCGAGAGCTCCCGGACGAGGGTAAAATGCAGTGAAAATGGTGATTGGGGAAGTTGGCAGCAGAGCTAGGCAGGGTGTGGGGCTGAGTGAAACTACCCTGATTTGCAACAAGTGGAGCCTGTAGGAAGGCGAGAAAAATGTTTGGACCGGGAGGAAAGGGATTTGGTGGGGAAGGTGGAGATTTTGCAAACAGTACTCAGAAGATGGGAACGTGTGGGATTTTGGGCGATTGCGGTCCGCAAAACTTGTCTGGCTGTGAAGTCTGGGCCTGGGCAAGGTTGAATCCCACTCAGATATGTTGGGGAGACACTGGACGATGAAGCGAGAGAGGTTTTGGAATTTTTGATGGGCTATTTGAGAAGAACTAAGTGTTTTGCCAACATTGTGCACTGTTTTTGCAAGATTTTGCAAATTTGCGCTAAGTCTGACAAAGGTGTGTTTGTGTTTGCAGGAAGGTGGTGATCAAGTGGCAAGTGGGGAAATGGTGCAGAAGCAATTGCAAAGAGGTGAGAAATCACTCTTATTAAGATGGGGGTGCTGACGGTGGTGGCGGGAGGGAGAGAGTTTAAATATATAGGGGCGAGAGCTCCCGGACGAGGGTAAAATGCAGTGAAAATGGTGATTGGGGAAGTTGGCAGCAGAGCTAGGCAGGGTGTGGGGCTGAGTGAAACTACCCTGATTTGCAACAAGTGGAGCCTGTAGGAAGGCGAGAAAAATGTTTGGACCGGGAGGAAAGGGATTTGGTGGGGAAGGTGGAGATTTTGCAAACAGTACTCAGAAGATGGGAACGTGTGGGATTTTGGGCGATTGCGGTCCGCAAAACTTGTCTGGCTGTGAAGTCTGGGCTGGGGCAAGGTTGAATCCCACTCAGATATGTTGGGGAGACACTGGACGATGAAGCGAGAGAGGTTTTGGAATTTTTGATGGGCTATTTGAGAAGAACTAAGTGTTTTGCCAACATTGTGCACTGTTTTTGCAAGATTTTGCAAATTTGCGCTAAGTCTGACAAAGGTGTGTTTGTGTTTGCAGGAAGGTGGTGATCAAGTGGCAAGTGGGGAAATGGTGCAGAAGCAATTGCAAAGAGGTGAGAAATCACTCTTATTAAGATGGGGGTGCTGACGGTGGTGGCGGGAGGGAGAGAGTTTAAATATATAGGGGCGAGAGCTCCCGGACGAGGGTAAAATGCAGTGAAAATGGTGATTGGGGAAGTTGGCAGCAGAGCTAGGCAGGGTGTGGGGCTGAGTGAAACTACCCTGATTTGCAACAAGTGGAGCCTGTAGGAAGGCGAGAAAAATGTTTGGACCGGGAGGAAAGGGATTTGGTGGGGAAGGTGGAGATTTTGCAAACAGTACTCAGAAGATGGGAACGTGTGGGATTTTGGGCGATTGCGGTCCGCAAAACTTGTCTGGCTGTGAAGTCTGGGCTGGGGCAAGGTTGAATCCCACTCAGATATGTTGGGGAGACACTGGACGATGAAGCGAGAGAGGTTTTGGAATTTTTGATGGGCTATTTGAGAAGAACTAAGTGTTTTGCCAACATTGTGCACTGTTTTTGCAAGATTTTGCAAATTTGCGCTAAGTCTGACAAAGGTGTGTTTGTGTTTGCAGGAAGGTGGTGATCAAGTGGCAAGTGGGGAAATGGTGCAGAAGCAATTGCAAAGAGGTGAGAAATCACTCTTATTAAGATGGGGGTGCTGACGGTGGTGGCGGGAGGGAGAGAGTTTAAATATATAGGGGCGAGAGCTCCCGGACGAGGGTAAAACGCAGTGAAAATGGTGATTAGGGAAGTTGGCAGCAGAGCTAGGCAGGGTGTGGGGCTGAGTGAAACTACCCTGATTTGCAACAAGTGGAGCCTGTAGGAAGGCGAGAAAAATGTTTGGACCGGGAGGAAAGGGATTTGGTGGGGAAGGTGGAGATTTTGCAAACAGTACTCAGAAGATGGGATCGTGTGGGATTTTGGGCGATTGCGGTCCGCAAAACTTGTCTGGCTGTGAAGACTGGGCTGGGGCAAGGTTGAATCCCACTCAGATATGTTGGGGAGACACTGGACGATGAAGCGAGAGAGGTTTTGGAATTTTTGATGGGCTATTTGAGAAGAACTAAGTGTTTTGCCAACATTTTGCACTGTTTTTGCAAGATTTTGCAAATTTGCGCTAAGTCTGACAAAGGTGTGTTTGTGTTTGCAGGAAGGTGGTGATCAAGTGGCAAGTGGGGAAATGGTGCAGAAGCAATTGCAAAGAGGTGAGAAATCACTCTTATTAAGATGGGGGTGCTGACGGTGGTGGCGGGAGGGAGAGAGTTTAAATATATAGGGGCGAGAGCTCCCGGACGAGGGTAAAATGCAGTGAAAATGGTGATTGGGGAAGTTGGCAGCAGAGCTAGGCAGGGTGTGGGGCTGAGTGAAACTACCCTGATTTGCAACAAGTGGAGCCTGTAGGAAGGCGAGAAAAATGTTTGGACCGGGAGGAAAGGGATTTGGTGGGGAAGGTGGAGATTTTGCAAACAGTACTCAGAAGATGGGAACGTGTGGGATTTTGGGCGATTGCGGTCCGCAAAACTTGTCTGGCTGTGAAGTCTGGGCTGGGGCAAGGTTGAATCCCACTCAGATATGTTGGGGAGACACTGGACGATGAAGCGAGAGAGGTTTTGGAATTTTTGATGGGCTATTTGAGAAGAACTAAGTGTTTTGCCAACATTGTGCACTGTTTTTGCAAGATTTTGCAAATTTGCGCTAAGTCTGACAAAGGTGTGTTTGTGTTTGCAGGAAGGTGGTGATCAAGTGCCAAGTGGGGAAATGGTGCAGAAGCAATTGCAAAGAGGTGAGAAATCACTCTTATTAAGATGGGGGTGCTGACGGTGGTGGCGGGAGGGAGAGAGTTTAAATATATAGGGGCGAGAGCTCCCGGACGAGGGTAAAATGCAGTGAAAATGGTGATTGGGGAAGTTGGCAGCAGAGCTAGGCAGGGTGTGGGGCTGAGTGAAACTACCCTGATTTGCAACAAGTGGAGCCTGTAGGAAGGCGAGAAAAATGTTTGGACCGGGAGGAAAGGGATTTGGTGGGGAAGGTGGAGATTTTGCAAACAGTACTCAGAAGATGGGAACGTGTGGGATTTTGGGCGATTGCGGTCCGCAAAACTTGTCTGGCTGTGAAGTCTGGGCCTGGGCAAGGTTGAATCCCACTCAGATATGTTGGGGAGACACTGGACGATGAAGCGAGAGAGGTTTTGGAATTTTTGATGGGCTATTTGAGAAGAACTAAGTGTTTTGCCAACATTGTGCACTGTTTTTGCAAGATTTTGCAAATTTGCGCTAAGTCTGACAAAGGTGTGTTTGTGTTTGCAGGAAGGTGGTGATCAAGTGGCAAGTGGGGAAATGGTGCAGAAGCAATTGCAAAGAGGTGAGAAATCACTCTTATTAAGATGGGGGTGCTGACGGTGGTGGCGGGAGGGAGAGAGTTTAAATATATAGGGGCGAGAGCTCCCGGACGAGGGTAAAATGCAGTGAAAATGGTGATTGGGGAAGTTGGCAGCAGAGCTAGGCAGGGTGTGGGGCTGAGTGAAACTACCCTGATTTGCAACAAGTGGAGCCTGTAGGAAGGCGAGAAAAATGTTTGGACCGGGAGGAAAGGGATTTGGTGGGGAAGGTGGAGATTTTGCAAACAGTACTCAGAAGATGGGATCGTGTGGGATTTTGGGCGATTGCGGTCCGCAAAACTTGTCTGGCTGTGAAGACTGGGCTGGGGCAAGGTTGAATCCCACTCAGATATGTTGGGGAGACACTGGACGATGAAGCGAGAGAGGTTTTGGAATTTTTGATGGGCTATTTGAGAAGAACTAAGTGTTTTGCCAACATTGTGCACTGTTTTTGCAAGATTTTGCAAATTTGCGCTAAGTCTGACAAAGGTGTGTTTGTGTTTGCAGGAAGGTGGTGATCAAGTGGCAAGTGGGGAAATGGTGCAGAAGCAATTGCAAAGAGGTGAGAAATCACTCTTATTAAGATGGGGGTGCTGACGGTGGTGGCGGGAGGGAGAGAGTTTAAATATATAGGGGCGAGAGCTCCCGGACGAGGGTAAAATGCAGTGAAAATGGTGATTGGGGAAGTTGGCAGCAGAGCTAGGCAGGGTGTGGGGCTGAGTGAAACTACCCTGATTTGCAACAAGTGGAGCCTGTAGGAAGGCGAGAAAAATGTTTGGACCGGGAGGAAAGGGATTTGGTGGGGAAGGTGGAGATTTTGCAAACAGTACTCAGAAGATGGGAACGTGTGGGATTTTGGGCGATTGCGGTCCGCAAAACTTGTCTGGCTGTGAAGTCTGGGCTGGGGCAAGGTTGAATCCCACTCAGATATGTTGGGGAGACACTGGACGATGAAGCGAGAGAGGTTTTGGAATTTTTGATGGGCTATTTGAGAAGAACTAAGTGTTTTGCCAACATTGTGCACTGTTTTTGCAAGATTTTGCAAATTTGCGCTAAGTCTGACAAAGGTGTGTTTGTGTTTGCAGGAAGGTGGTGATCAAGTGGCAAGTGGGGAAATGGTGCAGAAGCAATTGCAAAGAGGTGAGAAATCACTCTTATTAAGATGGGGGTGCTGACGGTGGTGGCGGGAGGGAGAGAGTTTAAATATATAGGGGCGAGAGCTCCCGGACGAGGGTAAAATGCAGTGAAAATGGTGATTGGGGAAGTTGGCAGCAGAGCTAGGCAGGGTGTGGGGCTGAGTGAAACTACCCTGATTTGCAACAAGTGGAGCCTGTAGGAAGGCGAGAAAAATGTTTGGACCGGGAGGAAAGGGATTTGGTGGGGAAGGTGGAGATTTTGCAAACAGTACTCAGAAGATGGGAACGTGTGGGATTTTGGGCGATTGCGGTCCGCAAAACTTGTCTGGCTGTGAAGTCTGGGCTGGGGCAAGGTTGAATCCCACTCAGATATGTTGGGGAGACACTGGACGATGAAGCGAGAGAGGTTTTGGAATTTTTGATGGGCTATTTGAGAAGAACTAAGTGTTTTGCCAACATTGTGCACTGTTTTTGCAAGATTTTGCAAATTTGCGCTAAGTCTGACAAAGGTGTGTTTGTGTTTGCAGGAAGGTGGTGATCAAGTGGCAAGTGGGGAAATGGTGCAGAAGCAATTGCAAAGAGGTGAGAAATCACTCTTATTAAGATGGGGGTGCTGACGGTGGTGGCGGGAGGGAGAGAGTTTAAATATATAGGGGCGAGAGCTCCCGGACGAGGGTAAAATGCAGTGAAAATGGTGATTGGGGAAGTTGGCAGCAGAGCTAGGCAGGGTGTGGGGCTGAGTGAAACTACCCTGATTTGCAACAAGTGGAGCCTGTAGGAAGGCGAGAAAAATGTTTGGACCGGGAGGAAAGGGATTTGGTGGGGAAGGTGGAGATTTTGCAAACAGTACTCAGAAGATGGGAACGTGTGGGATTTTGGGCGATTGCGGTCCGCAAAACTTGTCTGGCTGTGAAGTCTGGGCTGGGGCAAGGTTGAATCCCACTCAGATATGTTGGGGAGACACTGGACGATGAAGCGAGAGAGGTTTTGGAATTTTTGATGGGCTATTTGAGAAGAACTAAGTGTTTTGCCAACATTGTGCACTGTTTTTGCAAGATTTTGCAAATTTGCGCTAAGTCTGACAAAGGTGTGTTTGTGTTTGCAGGAAGGTGGTGATCAAGTGGCAAGTGGGGAAATGGTGCAGAAGCAATTGCAAAGAGGTGAGAAATCACTCTTATTAAGATGGGGGTGCTGACGGTGGTGGCGGGAGGGAGAGAGTTTAAATATATAGGGGCGAGAGCTCCCGGACGAGGGTAAAATGCAGTGAAAATGGTGATTGGGGAAGTTGGCAGCAGAGCTAGGCAGGGTGTGGGGCTGAGTGAAACTACCCTGATTTGCAACAAGTGGAGCCTGTAGGAAGGCGAGAAAATGTTTGGACCGGGAGGAAAGGGATTTGGTGGGGAAGGTGGAGATTTTGCAAACAGTACTCAGAAGATGGGAACGTGTGGGATTTTGGGCGATTGCGGTCCGCAAAACTTGTCTGGCTGTGAAGTCTGGGCTGGGGCAAGGTTGAATCCCACTCAGATATGTTGGGGAGACACTGGACGATGAAGCGAGAGAGGTTTTGGAATTTTTGATGGGCTATTTGAGAAGAACTAAGTGTTTTGCCAACATTGTGCACTGTTTTTGCAAGATTTTGCAAATTTGCGCTAAGTCTGACAAAGGTGTGTTTGTGTTTGCAGGAAGGTGGTGATCAAGTGGCAAGTGGGGAAATGGTGCAGAAGCAATTGCAAAGAGGTGAGAAATCACTCTTATTAAGATGGGGGTGCTGACGGTGGTGGCGGGAGGGAGAGAGTTTAAATATATAGGGGCGAGAGCTCCCGGACGAGGGTAAAACGCAGTGAAAATGGTGATTGGGGAAGTTGGCAGCAGAGCTAGGCAGGGTGTGGGGCTGAGTGAAACTACCCTGATTTGCAACAAGTGGAGCCTGTAGGAAGGCGAGAAAAATGTTTGGACCGGGAGGAAAGGGATTTGGTGGGGAAGGTGGAGATTTTGCAAACAGTACTCAGAAGATGGGATCGTGTGGGATTTTGGGCGATTGCGGTCCGCAAAACTTGTCTGGCTGTGAAGACTGGGCTGGGGCAAGGTTGAATCCCACTCAGATATGTTGGGGAGACACTGGACGATGAAGCGAGAGAGGTTTTGGAATTTTTGATGGGCTATTTGAGAAGAACTAAGTGTTTTGCCAACATTGTGCACTGTTTTTGCAAGATTTTGCAAATTTGCGCTAAGTCTGACAAAGGTGTGTTTGTGTTTGCAGGAAGGTGGTGATCAAGTGGCAAGTGGGGAAATGGTGCAGAAGCAATTGCAAAGAGGTGAGAAATCACTCTTATTAAGATGGGGGTGCTGACGGTGGTGGCGGGAGGGAGAGAGTTTAAATATATAGGGGCGAGAGCTCCCGGACGAGGGTAAAATGCAGTGAAAATGGTGATTGGGGAAGTTGGCAGCAGAGCTAGGCAGGGTGTGGGGCTGAGTGAAACTACCCTGATTTGCAACAAGTGGAGCCTGTAGGAAGGCGAGAAAAATGTTTGGACCGGGAGGAAAGGGATTTGGTGGGGAAGGTGGAGATTTTGCAAACAGTACTCAGAAGATGGGAACGTGTGGGATTTTGGGCGATTGCGGTCCGCAAAACTTGTCTGGCTGTGAAGTCTGGGCTGGGGCAAGGTTGAATCCCACTCAGATATGTTGGGGAGACACTGGACGATGAAGCGAGAGAGGTTTTGGAATTTTTGATGGGCTATTTGAGAAGAACTAAGTGTTTTGCCAACATTGTGCACTGTTTTTGCAAGATTTTGCAAATTTGCGCTAAGTCTGACAAAGGTGTGTTTGTGTTTGCAGGAAGGTGGTGATCAAGTGGCAAGTGGGGAAATGGTGCAGAAGCAATTGCAAAGAGGTGAGAAATCACTCTTATTAAGATGGGGGTGCTGACGGTGGTGGCGGGAGGGAGAGAGTTTAAATATATAGGGGCGAGAGCTCCCGGACGAGGGTAAAATGCAGTGAAAATGGTGATTGGGGAAGTTGGCAGCAGAGCTAGGCAGGGTGTGGGGCTGAGTGAAACTACCCTGATTTGCAACAAGTGGAGCCTGTAGGAAGGCGAGAAAAATGTTTGGACCGGGAGGAAAGGGATTTGGTGGGGAAGGTGGAGATTTTGCAAACAGTACTCAGAAGATGGGAACGTGTGGGATTTTGGGCGATTGCGGTCCGCAAAACTTGTCTGGCTGTGAAGTCTGGGCTGGGGCAAGGTTGAATCCCACTCAGATATGTTGGGGAGACACTGGACGATGAAGCGAGAGAGGTTTTGGAATTTTTGATGGGCTATTTGAGAAGAACTAAGTGTTTTGCCAACATTGTGCACTGTTTTTGCAAGATTTTGCAAATTTGCGCTAAGTCTGACAAAGGTGTGTTTGTGTTTGCAGGAAGGTGGTGATCAAGTGGCAAGTGGGGAAATGGTGCAGAAGCAATTGCAAAGAGGTGAGAAATCACTCTTATTAAGATGGGGGTGCTGACGGTGGTGGCGGGAGGGAGAGAGTTTAAATATATAGGGGCGAGAGCTCCCGGACGAGGGTAAAATGCAGTGAAAATGGTGATTGGGGAAGTTGGCAGCAGAGCTAGGCAGGGTGTGGGGCTGAGTGAAACTACCCTGATTTGCAACAAGTGGAGCCTGTAGGAAGGCGAGAAAAATGTTTGGACCGGGAGGAAAGGGATTTGGTGGGGAAGGTGGAGATTTTGCAAACAGTACTCAGAAGATGGGATCGTGTGGGATTTTGGGCGATTGCGGTCCGCAAAACTTGTCTGGCTGTGAAGACTGGGCTGGGGCAAGGTTGAATCCCACTCAGATATGTTGGGGAGACACTGGACGATGAAGCGAGAGAGGTTTTGGAATTTTTGATGGGCTATTTGAGAAGAACTAAGTGTTTTGCCAACATTGTGCACTGTTTTTGCAAGATTTTGCAAATTTGCGCTAAGTCTGACAAAGGTGTGTTTGTGTTTGCAGGAAGGTGGTGATCAAGTGGCAAGTGGGGAAATGGTGCAGAAGCAATTGCAAAGAGGTGAGAAATCACTCTTATTAAGATGGGGGTGCTGACGGTGGTGGCGGGAGGGAGAGAGTTTAAATATATAGGGGCGAGAGCTCCCGGACGAGGGTAAAATGCAGTGAAAATGGTGATTGGGGAAGTTGGCAGCAGAGCTAGGCAGGGTGTGGGGCTGAGTGAAACTACCCTGATTTGCAACAAGTGGAGCCTGTAGGAAGGCGAGAAAAATGTTTGGACCGGGAGGAAAGGGATTTGGTGGGGAAGGTGGAGATTTTGCAAACAGTACTCAGAAGATGGGAACGTGTGGGATTTTGGGCGATTGCGGTCCGCAAAACTTGTCTGGCTGTGAAGTCTGGGCTGGGGCAAGGTTGAATCCCACTCAGATATGTTGGGGAGACACTGGACGATGAAGCGAGAGAGGTTTTGGAATTTTTGATGGGCTATTTGAGAAGAACTAAGTGTTTTGCCAACATTGTGCACTGTTTTTGCAAGATTTTGCAAATTTGCGCTAAGTCTGACAAAGGTGTGTTTGTGTTTGCAGGAAGGTGGTGATCAAGTGGCAAGTGGGGAAATGGTGCAGAAGCAATTGCAAAGAGGTGAGAAATCACTCTTATTAAGATGGGGGTGCTGACGGTGGTGGCGGGAGGGAGAGAGTTTAAATATATAGGGGCGAGAGCTCCCGGACGAGGGTAAAATGCAGTGAAAATGGTGATTGGGGAAGTTGGCAGCAGAGCTAGGCAGGGTGTGGGGCTGAGTGAAACTACCCTGATTTGCAACAAGTGGAGCCTGTAGGAAGGCGAGAAAAATGTTTGGACCGGGAGGAAAGGGATTTGGTGGGGAAGGTGGAGATTTTGCAAACAGTACTCAGAAGATGGGAACGTGTGGGATTTTGGGCGATTGCGGTCCGCAAAACTTGTCTGGCTGTGAAGTCTGGGCTGGGGCAAGGTTGAATCCCACTCAGATATGTTGGGGAGACACTGGACGATGAAGCGAGAGAGGTTTTGGAATTTTTGATGGGCTATTTGAGAAGAACTAAGTGTTTTGCCAACATTGTGCACTGTTTTTGCAAGATTTTGCAAATTTGCGCTAAGTCTGACAAAGGTGTGTTTGTGTTTGCAGGAAGGTGGTGATCAAGTGGCAAGTGGGGAAATGGTGCAGAAGCAATTGCAAAGAGGTGAGAAATCACTCTTATTAAGATGGGGGTGCTGACGGTGGTGGCGGGAGGGAGAGAGTTTAAATATATAGGGGCGAGAGCTCCCGGACGAGGGTAAAATGCAGTGAAAATGGTGATTGGGGAAGTTGGCAGCAGAGCTAGGCAGGGTGTGGGGCTGAGTGAAACTACCCTGATTTGCAACAAGTGGAGCCTGTAGGAAGGCGAGAAAAATGTTTGGACCGGGAGGAAAGGGATTTGGTGGGGAAGGTGGAGATTTTGCAAACAGTACTCAGAAGATGGGAACGTGTGGGATTTTGGGCGATTGCGGTCCGCAAAACTTGTCTGGCTGTGAAGTCTGGGCTGGGGCAAGGTTGAATCCCACTCAGATATGTTGGGGAGACACTGGACGATGAAGCGAGAGAGGTTTTGGAATTTTTGATGGGCTATTTGAGAAGAACTAAGTGTTTTGCCAACATTGTGCACTGTTTTTGCAAGATTTTGCAAATTTGCGCTAAGTCTGACAAAGGTGTGTTTGTGTTTGCAGGAAGGTGGTGATCAAGTGGCAAGTGGGGAAATGGTGCAGAAGCAATTGCAAAGAGGTGAGAAATCACTCTTATTAAGATGGGGGTGCTGACGGTGGTGGCGGGAGGGAGAGAGTTTAAATATATAGGGGCGAGAGCTCCCGGACGAGGGTAAAATGCAGTGAAAATGGTGATTGGGGAAGTTGGCAGCAGAGCTAGGCAGGGTGTGGGGCTGAGTGAAACTACCCTGATTTGCAACAAGTGGAGCCTGTAGGAAGGCGAGAAAATGTTTGGACCGGGAGGAAAGGGATTTGGTGGGGAAGGTGGAGATTTTGCAAACAGTACTCAGAAGATGGGAACGTGTGGGATTTTGGGCGATTGCGGTCCGCAAAACTTGTCTGGCTGTGAAGTCTGGGCTGGGGCAAGGTTGAATCCCACTCAGATATGTTGGGGAGACACTGGACGATGAAGCGAGAGAGGTTTTGGAATTTTTGATGGGCTATTTGAGAAGAACTAAGTGTTTTGCCAACATTGTGCACTGTTTTTGCAAGATTTTGCAAATTTGCGCTAAGTCTGACAAAGGTGTGTTTGTGTTTGCAGGAAGGTGGTGATCAAGTGGCAAGTGGGGAAATGGTGCAGAAGCAATTGCAAAGAGGTGAGAAATCACTCTTATTAAGATGGGGGTGCTGACGGTGGTGGCGGGAGGGAGAGAGTTTAAATATATAGGGGCGAGAGCTCCCGGACGAGGGTAAAACGCAGTGAAAATGGTGATTGGGGAAGTTGGCAGCAGAGCTAGGCAGGGTGTGGGGCTGAGTGAAACTACCCTGATTTGCAACAAGTGGAGCCTGTAGGAAGGCGAGAAAAATGTTTGGACCGGGAGGAAAGGGATTTGGTGGGGAAGGTGGAGATTTTGCAAACAGTACTCAGAAGATGGGATCGTGTGGGATTTTGGGCGATTGCGGTCCGCAAAACTTGTCTGGCTGTGAAGACTGGGCTGGGGCAAGGTTGAATCCCACTCAGATATGTTGGGGAGACACTGGACGATGAAGCGAGAGAGGTTTTGGAATTTTTGATGGGCTATTTGAGAAGAACTAAGTGTTTTGCCAACATTGTGCACTGTTTTTGCAAGATTTTGCAAATTTGCGCTAAGTCTGACAAAGGTGTGTTTGTGTTTGCAGGAAGGTGGTGATCAAGTGGCAAGTGGGGAAATGGTGCAGAAGCAATTGCAAAGAGGTGAGAAATCACTCTTATTAAGATGGGGGTGCTGACGGTGGTGGCGGGAGGGAGAGAGTTTAAATATATAGGGGCGAGAGCTCCCGGACGAGGGTAAAATGCAGTGAAAATGGTGATTGGGGAAGTTGGCAGCAGAGCTAGGCAGGGTGTGGGGCTGAGTGAAACTACCCTGATTTGCAACAAGTGGAGCCTGTAGGAAGGCGAGAAAAATGTTTGGACCGGGAGGAAAGGGATTTGGTGGGGAAGGTGGAGATTTTGCAAACAGTACTCAGAAGATGGGATCGTGTGGGATTTTGGGCGATTGCGGTCCGCAAAACTTGTCTGGCTGTGAAGACTGGGCTGGGGCAAGGTTGAATCCCACTCAGATATGTTGGGGAGACACTGGACGATGAAGCGAGAGAGGTTTTGGAATTTTTGATGGGCTATTTGAGAAGAACTAAGTGTTTTGCCAACATTGTGCACTGTTTTTGCAAGATTTTGCAAATTTGCGCTAAGTCTGACAAAGGTGTGTTTGTGTTTGCAGGAAGGTGGTGATCAAGTGGCAAGTGGGGAAATGGTGCAGAAGCAATTGCAAAGAGGTGAGAAATCACTCTTATTAAGATGGGGGTGCTGACGGTGGTGGCGGGAGGGAGAGAGTTTAAATATATAGGGGCGAGAGCTCCCGGACGAGGGTAAAATGCAGTGAAAATGGTGATTGGGGAAGTTGGCAGCAGAGCTAGGCAGGGTGTGGGGCTGAGTGAAACTACCCTGATTTGCAACAAGTGGAGCCTGTAGGAAGGCGAGAAAAATGTTTGGACCGGGAGGAAAGGGATTTGGTGGGGAAGGTGGAGATTTTGCAAACAGTACTCAGAAGATGGGATCGTGTGGGATTTTGGGCGATTGCGGTCCGCAAAACTTGTCTGGCTGTGAAGTCTGGGCTGGGGCAAGGTTGAATCCCACTCAGATATGTTGGGGAGACACTGGACGATGAAGCGAGAGAGGTTTTGGAATTTTTGATGGGCTATTTGAGAAGAACTAAGTGTTTTGCCAACATTGTGCACTGTTTTTGCAAGATTTTGCAAATTTGCGCTAAGTCTGACAAAGGTGTGTTTGTGTTTGCAGGAAGGTGGTGATCAAGTGGCAAGTGGGGAAATGGTGCAGAAGCAATTGCAAAGAGGTGAGAAATCACTCTTATTAAGATGGGGGTGCTGACGGTGGTGGCGGGAGGGAGAGAGTTTAAATATATAGGGGCGAGAGCTCCCGGACGAGGGTAAAATGCAGTGAAAATGGTGATTGGGGAAGTTGGCAGCAGAGCTAGGCAGGGTGTGGGGCTGAGTGAAACTACCCTGATTTGCAACAAGTGGAGCCTGTAGGAAGGCGAGAAAAATGTTTGGACCGGGAGGAAAGGGATTTGGTGGGGAAGGTGGAGATTTTGCAAACAGTACTCAGAAGATGGGATCGTGTGGGATTTTGGGCGATTGCGGTCCGCAAAACTTGTCTGGCTGTGAAGACTGGGCTGGGGCAAGGTTGAATCCCACTCAGATATGTTGGGGAGACACTGGACGATGAAGCGAGAGAGGTTTTGGAATTTTTGATGGGCTATTTGAGAAGAACTAAGTGTTTTGCCAACATTGTGCACTGTTTTTGCAAGATTTTGCAAATTTGCGCTAAGTCTGACAAAGGTGTGTTTGTGTTTGCAGGAAGGTGGTGATCAAGTGCCAAGTGGGGAAATGGTGCAGAAGCAATTGCAAAGAGGTGAGAAATCACTCTTATTAAGATGGGGGTGCTGACGGTGGTGGCGGGAGGGAGAGAGTTTAAATATATAGGGGCGAGAGCTCCCGGACGAGGGTAAAATGCAGTGAAAATGGTGATTGGGGAAGTTGGCAGCAGAGCTAGGCAGGGTGTGGGGCTGAGTGAAACTACCCTGATTTGCAACAAGTGGAGCCTGTAGGAAGGCGAGAAAAATGTTTGGACCGGGAGGAAAGGGATTTGGTGGGGAAGGTGGAGATTTTGCAAACAGTACTCAGAAGATGGGAACGTGTGGGATTTTGGGCGATTGCGGTCCGCAAAACTTGTCTGGCTGTGAAGTCTGGGCTGGGGCAAGGTTGAATCCCACTCAGATATGTTGGGGAGACACTGGACGATGAAGCGAGAGAGGTTTTGGAATTTTTGATGGGCTATTTGAGAAGAACTAAGTGTTTTGCCAACATTGTGCACTGTTTTTGCAAGATTTTGCAAATTTGCGCTAAGTCTGACAAAGGTGTGTTTGTGTTTGCAGGAAGGTGGTGATCAAGTGGCAAGTGGGGAAATGGTGCAGAAGCAATTGCAAAGAGGTGAGAAATCACTCTTATTAAGATGGGGGTGCTGACGGTGGTGGCGGGAGGGAGAGAGTTTAAATATATAGGGGCGAGAGCTCCCGGACGAGGGTAAAATGCAGTGAAAATGGTGATTGGGGAAGTTGGCAGCAGAGCTAGGCAGGGTGTGGGGCTGAGTGAAACTACCCTGATTTGCAACAAGTGGAGCCTGTAGGAAGGCGAGAAAAATGTTTGGACCGGGAGGAAAGGGATTTGGTGGGGAAGGTGGAGATTTTGCAAACAGTACTCAGAAGATGGGAACGTGTGGGATTTTGGGCGATTGCGGTCCGCAAAACTTGTCTGGCTGTGAAGTCTGGGCTGGGGCAAGGTTGAATCCCACTCAGATATGTTGGGGAGACACTGGACGATGAAGCGAGAGAGGTTTTGGAATTTTTGATGGGCTATTTGAGAAGAACTAAGTGTTTTGCCAACATTGTGCACTGTTTTTGCAAGATTTTGCAAATTTGCGCTAAGTCTGACAAAGGTGTGTTTGTGTTTGCAGGAAGGTGGTGATCAAGTGGCAAGTGGGGAAATGGTGCAGAAGCAATTGCAAAGAGGTGAGAAATCACTCTTATTAAGATGGGGGTGCTGACGGTGGTGGCGGGAGGGAGAGAGTTTAAATATATAGGGGCGAGAGCTCCCGGACGAGGGTAAAACGCAGTGAAAATGGTGATTGGGGAAGTTGGCAGCAGAGCTAGGCAGGGTGTGGGGCTGAGTGAAACTACCCTGATTTGCAACAAGTGGAGCCTGTAGGAAGGCGAGAAAAATGTTTGGACCGGGAGGAAAGGGATTTGGTGGGGAAGGTGGAGATTTTGCAAACAGTACTCAGAAGATGGGATCGTGTGGGATTTTGGGCGATTGCGGTCCGCAAAACTTGTCTGGCTGTGAAGACTGGGCTGGGGCAAGGTTGAATCCCACTCAGATATGTTGGGGAGACACTGGACGATGAAGCGAGAGAGGTTTTGGAATTTTTGATGGGCTATTTGAGAAGAACTAAGTGTTTTGCCAACATTGTGCACTGTTTTTGCAAGATTTTGCAAATTTGCGCTAAGTCTGACAAAGGTGTGTTTGTGTTTGCAGGAAGGTGGTGATCAAGTGGCAAGTGGGGAAATGGTGCAGAAGCAATTGCAAAGAGGTGAGAAATCACTCTTATTAAGATGGGGGTGCTGACGGTGGTGGCGGGAGGGAGAGAGTTTAAATATATAGGGGCGAGAGCTCCCGGACGAGGGTAAAATGCAGTGAAAATGGTGATTGGGGAAGTTGGCAGCAGAGCTAGGCAGGGTGTGGGGCTGAGTGAAACTACCCTGATTTGCAACAAGTGGAGCCTGTAGGAAGGCGAGAAAAATGTTTGGACCGGGAGGAAAGGGATTTGGTGGGGAAGGTGGAGATTTTGCAAACAGTACTCAGAAGATGGGAACGTGTGGGATTTTGGGCGATTGCGGTCCGCAAAACTTGTCTGGCTGTGAAGTCTGGGCTGGGGCAAGGTTGAATCCCACTCAGATATGTTGGGGAGACACTGGACGATGAAGCGAGAGAGGTTTTGGAATTTTTGATGGGCTATTTGAGAAGAACTAAGTGTTTTGCCAACATTGTGCACTGTTTTTGCAAGATTTTGCAAATTTGCGCGAAGTCTGACAAAGGTGTGTTTGTGTTTGCAGGAAGGTGGTGATCAAGTGGCAAGTGGGGAAATGGTGCAGAAGCAATTGCAAAGAGGTGAGAAATCACTCTTATTAAGATGGGGGTGCTGACGGTGGTGGCGGGAGGGAGAGAGTTTAAATATATAGGGGCGAGAGCTCCCGGACGAGGGTAAAATGCAGTGAAAATGGTGATTGAGGAAGTTGGCAGCAGAGCTAGGCAGGGTGTGGGGCTGAGTGAAACTACCCTGATTTGCAACAAGTGGAGCCTGTAGGAAGGTGAGAAAAATGTTTGGACCGGGAGGAAAGGGATTTGGTGGGGAAGGTGGAGATTTTGCAAACAGTACTCAGAAGATGGGAACGTGTGGGATTTTGGGCGATTGCGGTCCGCAAAACTTGTCTGGCTGTGAAGTCTGGGCTGGGGCAAGGTTGAATCCCACTCAGATATGTTGGGGAGACACTGGACGATGAAGCGAGAGAGGTTTTGGAATTTTTGATGGGCTATTTGAGAAGAACTAAGTGTTTTGCCAACATTGTGCACTGTTTTTGCAAGATTTTGCAAATTTGCGCTAAGTCTGACAAAGGTGTGTTTGTGTTTGCAGGAAGGTGGTGATCAAGTGGCAAGTGGGGAAATGGTGCAGAAGCAATTGCAAAGAGGTGAGAAATCACTCTTATTAAGATGGGGGTGCTGACGGTGGTGGCGGGAGGGAGAGAGTTTAAATATATAGGGGCGAGAGCTCCCGGACGAGGGTAAAACGCAGTGAAAATGGTGATTGGGGAAGTTGGCAGCAGAGCTAGGCAGGGTGTGGGGCTGAGTGAAACTACCCTGATTTGCAACAAGTGGAGCCTGTAGGAAGGCGAGAAAAATGTTTGGACCGGGAGGAAAGGGATTTGGTGGGGAAGGTGGAGATTTTGCAAACAGTACTCAGAAGATGGGATCGTGTGGGATTTTGGGCGATTGCGGTCCGCAAAACTTGTCTGGCTGTGAAGACTGGGCTGGGGCAAGGTTGAATCCCACTCAGATATGTTGGGGAGACACTGGACGATGAAGCGAGAGAGGTTTTGGAATTTTTGATGGGCTATTTGAGAAGAACTAAGTGTTTTGCCAACATTGTGCACTGTTTTTGCAAGATTTTGCAAATTTGCGCTAAGTCTGACAAAGGTGTGTTTGTGTTTGCAGGAAGGTGGTGATCAAGTGGCAAGTGGGGAAATGGTGCAGAAGCAATTGCAAAGAGGTGAGAAATCACTCTTATTAAGATGGGGGTGCTGACGGTGGTGGCGGGAGGGAGAGAGTTTAAATATATAGGGGCGAGAGCTCCCGGACGAGGGTAAAATCACTGATCTCAAAAAAAAGACTGGATCGAGCATCCTATTGTTCTCGCCTAACAAGAATTGAAGCCCGCGCGTTTTGATCGGCGCCATATTGTTGGGACCACTCTCGCGCCAAAGCTGTGATAGCGCAGTACTGATAACTATGGGAAAGAACGGGACGCAGTGTTGTGCTTTTGGTTGTAATAAGCGGAAGAAGCGAAAATTAGAGCAGGAGGCTGGCAGAAGTGACAGTGAAGGCTCTGAAGATGAGGAATCACAAATAAAAAGAAAATATCCACGCACTTTTCACTCGTACGTAATGTCATATTTATCAGAGAATTTAGGCCTAGGCCTCTGGCCGTAGCACATTTATTAACATTTATTTTTAATATGGGAATCGTTTGCTTATTCTAATACTAAAAAGGGATAGAAATAACTGCTGATGTATGAATCTGATTATTTGAATATTTTCGAAGGAAAATATCCAGCAAATTTGAGAGCTCACAAAAACATTTAAATAAATTTTGTAACCGCGTAAATTTTACAGTGAGGAAATACATCAAAATGCAAGTAAAACAAATATCATAATTGAAAATAACTAGAGATTTCTGACGATTTTGACATCAAACTAAGCTGCAAATTTTCATTCCTTTTTCTTTTCTGTGAAATGCTTTGGGATATCTTAATAGTTTCTAGGGCCTATAGGGGAAGGGCTACTGTGGGAACTAAAGGGAGAAGGTATGAAGACTGCAATGTCTTTGGTCAGTGTCGTAAGACTGATATACAGTAGTGTCCAGCATATAAGAGACAATGTTTTCAATTTGAGGTCTGATTTGTTTCTAATAAAATGAGATATGAAGTTCAAATCAGGGTAAATTTTCTTAAGTTTCTTATAATATGTCTCAGTAGTTGATTGATAGTACATGATTTTCTACTGGTTTTCTAATAATTGGAAAATCAGTAGAAAATCATGTACTATCAATCAACTACTGAGACACAAGCTCCATTGTTATGTAAACTACACTATTTTGATTTGTATTTGTAAATTTTCTCAACCAAGAAAAGGTACAATTATTCCAGGAAAGTGCTTTTTGTTTCATTTGCATCATGTAAATTGCATCAAAATTCTCGTTTTCACTTGAAAATGTATATACAGTCTCATTCAACTGCAAAGCTGAATTTTTTATGCTTTTCAAATTTCTAATAAATTCATAGATTTTGAATAAGAAACAAACCTTTTTCAGACCGGCACCAGTTTCTTATAAGAGGGGGTATTTTTTTAAACCAAGGTCTGGTGTTTCTTAAATTTGTGTTTCTTATATGAGGGACACTACTGTAATTACTGAATCTATCTGCTCTCATTGTGTATGCTAACATTCATTTTGAAAAAGCTTTCCTGTTTTCACACAGGTTTCCTTCAAATACTGAAAGAAAATCAAGATGGCTGGTCAGCATGCATAGAGAGGATTGGAGCCCAAGTGCCCATTCAAGGATCTGCTCTGATCATTTTAAAGAAAAAGACATAAACAGAACTGGACAGAGAGTTGAATTAAGAAGTGATGCAGTGCCAACACGTTTCAAACAATTCCCAAAACATCTAAAGAAGGTAAATACTATCAAGTCATTGTCAAAGTAACAGGGTTTAAATCATGTGACTGCGCATAGTAGGAAATGAAGATGAAACATTTCAAATTCATTTTTGAGGGGAGATCAAATTCGCAAAATGGATCATTTTGAGTCTAGCTGTTAACAGATTTATGTCTCACTTCCTATGTTTAATGCGTGGAGAAAGTCAAAAATCAGCTAAAACTTCACTTCAGTCTTCATCAGTAATTCATAATTTACTGACCCAAGATTTAGGCAAAAACTTTATAAATTTGTAATATGTTTTTGAGATTCTCCATCACTTTTTATCTAAAAGACAAAGGCTCTGGACTTTCTGATGCATATACTATCCATTGCCAAATCACGTGCTCAATGAATTGTAAAATAAATAGTTTAATGCAATTCCCTAAATACCAAGCAAAGCAAATACATGTGATAATATTTGCACCTTGAGAAAATTTGATCAAGCTGTAGCCAGACCTCTGTTATAATCTGAAAAATAACAGAGAAACATATAATCTGAAAAATTTAATGAAAAAACCAACATGCTTTAAATCCGATAGGCCAAGGTCAATTGACTTAATACTCACTAATAGAGTATCCAGTTTCCAAAACACAGATGCGATTGAAACTGGACTATCGGATTTTCATTGTATGATAGTGACTGTTCTAAAAGGCGGTTTTGTGAAAAGGGGCCCAAAATTAATAAATTATAGAGACTATCGAAATTTCAGGATCGATAACTTTAGAAACGATGTATGTATCGAACTTTCCAAACATATCCCAGTAGATTCAATGAGTTATGATACTTTTGACTCGGTAGTCAAACAAGTGCTAAACGAACATGCCCCTATAAAAAAGAAATACGTCAGAGCAAACGATGGACCTTTTGTGACAAAAGCATTCAGGAAAGCCGTTATGCTGCGGACGAAATTACGAAATAAATACAACAAGGAAAGGACCAAAGAAACTGAGAGGGCCTTCAAGAAACAAAGGAACAGATGCGTTTAAACTTCTATGCGAAACTAAACGCAACTATTACCAAAATCTTGATCTCAAAAATCTTGGTGACAATCGAAAATTTTGGAAAATTGTAAAGCCTGTCTTTTCTGGTAGGGTTCAGACTTCTTCTAGTGTGACTCTGCTGGAAAATGACAAAGTTGTATCTAACGATAGGGCTGTTGCTGATATCTTTAATGATTACTTTGTTAACAATACAGGCTCTCTTGACATTGCAGACGCTGATTTGAACTTGCTGTCAACGGATGGTATTGATGATCCAGTTGATATCGCAGTGAGAAAATATAGTCTGCATCCAAGTATTAAAAGAATACAAGAGAACTTTAATCATTCCCAGATTTTTGAATTTACACCCGTTTCAGTAGTCGATGTAAACAATCAATTGAAAAGATTAGATCCAAAGAAAGCAACTCCTTTAGAGAGTATCCCAGGTAAAGTCCTGAAAGAAAACTCAGATATCTTTCTGCCTTACCTGACAGATACTTTTAATTTGTGCCTATCAGAAAATTATTTTCCTAAAAAGCTAAAAGATGGAGATGTTTCTTCACTTTTCAAAAAGGATGATGCTTTCTGTAAAAAGAATTACAGGCCAATTACTGTGTTGCCAGCGACTTCAAAAATCTTTGAACGACTAGTATACGACCAGGTAATGCCCTTCGCTGCGAATTTTTTGTCGTCTTTGCTTTGTGGCTTCAGGAAAGGCTATAACACACAGCACGCTCTCCTAAGATTTTTGGAAAGCTGTAAAATGACCCTAGACAAGGGAGGCATTGCAGGTGCTTTATTAATGGATCTATCCAAAGCCTTCGACTGCATAGACCATGAACTGTTAGTAGCGAAATTGCATGCCTACGGTTTTGGTAGATGTGCCCTACTCATGATTCACAGCTATTTGTCACAAAGGAGACAACGAGTTAAGATTAATGGGTCGTTTAGCACTTGGAAAGAAGTTCAAAAAGGAGTCCCACAAGGATCAGTGTTAGGGCCTCTCTTATTTAACGTGTATATTAATGACCTTTTTCTTCTGATGAATAGAGCCGAAATATGCAACTATGCAGACGATACCACTATCTACATATGCGGCTCTGAGGTCGAAAATGTCATTGACGGACTAGAACAAGATGCCATCCAACTATCAACCTGGTATCCTGAAAACTATATGAAATTAAATGCGGACAAATGTCATTTTATGATATTTGGCGAGAAAAAAGACAAGATGAAATTACATGTAGGAATGGCAGTATTAGAAGAAAGTGACGAAGAAACATTATTGGGAGTTACACTAGATACAAAACTTAACTTCAAAACTCATGTGCGGACTCTTTGTAAAAAGGCCAGCCAGAAACTGCATGCTTTATCTCGCATTTCAATTTTCATGGAATCCAAAAAAATAAAATTGATGATGAACACTTTTATAATGTCACAATTCAGCTACTGCCCACTAATCTGGATGTTCCATGACAGAAATGTCAATAACAAGATAAACAGGATACAGGAAAGGGCCCTTCGAATCGCATACAAAGACAACACTTCTCCTTACGAGAAATTGTTAGAAAATGATAATTCGGTATCTATAAATCAGAAGAACCTACAGTTGCTTATGGTTGAAATTTACAAAACAAGGAATCATTTGAATCCTTCGTTTATGATGGAAATTTTTGAGGAAAAGGCAATGCCGTATCAACTAAGAAGTTCGAGCAATTTAAACCTACCAAAAGTGAGAACCACATGCTATGGTACAGATACCGTAAGGTTCATGGGTCAAAGAACATGGGCAAAATTACCCATAGAAGTGAAAACTTCAGTCTCTTTGACTGTTTTTAAAAAACATCTTAAAACAACAAAATGCAAACATTGCAACTGTAGGATTTGCAAAACTTTTATATATGGTTTAGGTTTTTTGTAATTATTAAGTATTTCTTTTGTATACACCTTTTGTAAATAGTTGGCCTTAATTAGCTTTTATCTTTAGCTATTTCGAACAGCCAACTTTAAATCAAAGAAGTAATAATAATAATAATAATAATAATCAAATAAAAAATATACTATCTCTTTTACTCAGGTAACAAAAGAACGAAAAGCACCACCAGCCAGAACAACTCAGGTACAGACCGTTGATCTTCCAATAGCTGAAAATATTGATGAATGCTTGCCAGCAGAAAATCTTCCAGCTCAAGCTGATCATCAGTACCATATTGTTGAGTCCCCAAGGAAATTAAGGAAGCAGTTGGATAAGAGCAACAAGCGCATTGATGAACTCAAGAAAAGGTTGAAATCATCCCAACAAAAGTCCCGCCGTTTGAAAATAAGAGTGAAGTCTCTCAAAACCATTGTGAAACATCTTCGTGAAAAGCAGCTGATTTCCACCGGCTGTGAAGAAATGCTCAAGCAAACTTTCTCTGGTGTGCCCTTGGAGATGATGAAGAGAATGACATCAGGCAAGAAATCTGGAAAGGGATGCAAATACTCTCCAGAGCTTCGGTCATTTGCACTGACGCTGCAGTTTTACTCAGCAAAGGCATATGAATTTGTCAGGAGGACATTTAACCTTGCTCTCCCACATCAAAGCCAAATTAGGCGTTGGTACAGCAAGATCCCAGCAGAGCCTGGATTCACTCAACCAGCATTTCAAGCCCTTTCTGCAAAAGTCAATGAGGCCGAAAAGGAAGGAAGAAAAGTTGTTTGTTCCCTTATGCTGGATGAGATGGCCATCAAGAAACATGTTTCCTGGGATGGTACAAGATTCCGGGGATATGTTGATCTTGGAAATGGTGTTGAAGATGATGACTCTTCTCCTGTTGCAAAGGATGCCCTTGTTTTTATGGTTGTCTCCATCAATGGATCTTGGAAAGTGCCATGTGCCTACTTCTTTGTTGATGGCCTATCTGGCTCTGAGCGAGCAAATCTTGTGAAGATATGTATCAAGAAGCTTCACGATGCAGGAGTTTCAGTTGTTTCTCTAACCTGTGATGGACCATCCTGTCACTTTACCATGATGAATGAGCTTGGTGCATGCCTTGAACCCAACAATTTGAAGGCCTACTTTCCCCATCCCCTTGAGCCAAACAAGAAGATACATGTCCTGTTAGATGTCTGCCACATGCTTAAGCTTGTAAGAAACACCCTTGGTCAAGGTGGCATTCTCATGGACAAAGATGGCAGCAAGATCTACTGGAATTTTATTGTTGAGCTCCAAAAACTGCAAGACAAGGAGGGACTAAGGCTTGGAAACAAGCTCAAGGCTGCACACGTAAAATGGTACCAACAAAAAATGAAAGTCAACCTTGCTGCTCAAGCCTTTAGCTCCAGTGTTGCTGATGCCATTGAGTATTCTGCCAATGTCCTTAAATTGAAACAGTTTGAAGGTTCTGCTGCAACAGTCAAGTTTATCCGCCTCTTTGATCGCCTGTTTGATGTCCTTAACTCGCGCAATCCATGTGCAAAAGGATACAAATCTGCTCTTCGTGTCACCAACAAAGGTGCCTGGGGTCCGTTTCTGGATGAAGCCTTTCAGTATGTTCTTCACCTCAAAGACGCAACAGGACAGGCTATGTATACAACACGCAGGAAAACAGGGTTTGTTGGGTTTCTTGTAGCAATTGAGAGTACCAAAGGAATTTTTCATGACTTGGTTGAACAAGATCAGGCCCCTCTGAAATACTTGTTGACATACAAGCTCAGCCAAGATCATATTGAATTATTCTTTGGTGCTGTTCGTTCTGCAGGAGGCTTCAACAACAATCCTACTGCCCAGCAATTTACAGCAGCCTACAAGCGTCTCTTGTTGAGGAGCAGTATTGGAGGAGGTAAAGGCAACTGTCAACGGCAAGATCCAACTCAGATCCTTCACATACTTGATGATACCTGCAATGTCAATGACCAAGATGTCAATATTTCAAGTGCAGCTCTCATCCGGAAATACGATCTTGCAGATAAAAGGCCCATGCAAAGTGATCATGACTACAGTGATTCACCTAATATGACCAGTCTGACAGAATACAAGCAAGCTGCTATATCATACATAGCTGGGTACGTTGCTAAGATGGTCATCAAGAAAACTCTATGCAGTCGCTGTTGTGAAGCTCTTGGATCACGTAATCATGCTGCAACCTCAAGTTTCATGAGACTGAAAGACAGGGGAGGACTGTTCAAGCCAACACAGAGTGTAGTCAAGATCTGCGAGAAAACTGAACAGAGATTTCAAAGACTGCTTGCCTCCACAAATGGTAAACTTCCACAAGGTAATAATTTACAACTTCTTCACGCAATCTTTACAGTGCAGGTCTTATTCACAATGGCATTTACAAGAATTCTTGATAATGTACAAAAATTCTCCTCATTCTAATAAAAATTCATGACACGCATGATTGCCACAAAATCATTTCTAAAGATCCATATATTGAAGATTTTCATACATATTTTTTAGTGTATGCAAGGCCTGTACTGTATTGGATATGAAAAATCAATCCTAACCAACATAATACCCATAAGAAATGGGCATATAGCATTTCAAATTCATTTTTAACTACAACTGGCATCACACATTGTACTAAATTGTGATCCTTATTATTCTTACAAAAATTTTGGTAACCAAACCGTACCAGAGCTTACAAAAATGTAGTTGATGCAGAAGTCCAGTGCAATGTTGATCTTATTTGTTGTAGCACAATCAGTTTCAGTCTGATAGGTTTCTAAGACCTTCATATTCTAGTAATGTAGTTTGGAAACCTCCTGCTTTTGAAATATTGTGCAGCCACTGGTATAATCATGCCATTTGCCTTAAAACAAGCAATATGTACTAAATACTTGGATTACCTAGCCCAAATAGGAAGTTTTAGTTTACACCCAAGTTTCTTAATTTTTGGTGATCTCAGTTCACAGGTTCAGTTTTTTTAGGAGTTTCTTATGGTAGAAACACTGTTTTATTGCAACAACCTGTTTCATCATCAGCCATTGAAATTGATATAGGATTCTTTTTATGGGGCACCATTTCTCAACAAAGTCAGGCTGAAGATTCTCAAGCAGTGGTTTTTATTGCAGGTTCTTACAGTGCATAATTCTATGCGTTTCCTTCACCTCTTCTTCCAACAGGCAAGGGAATCCCAGATGCAATTGCTACCTCTGTGTTGCGTGAAACAAACCTGTCTACAGTTTTTCAGGAGCTTGAGGACCATATGGTTGACACTGCAGTAAACGAGAACCACATTTTTGGGCTGATTAAGACCATCACAAAAAGCTACTGCAAGATCAGATTGTACCATCTTGGCAAAGAGTACACCCAGAGTCTCACAGGTGAAAGGGTCAGGAAAAAGCTGAACAAGTTGGTTCTTTTCAAGCATCAATAGAGATAAGAGGAATGGCTCACTTGTCATATTTTTGAGATTACATAAACAGCTTTTTTAAAAGCTACCAATATTGCCAGGGCACTGATCGATAGATAGATTTCACACAACCGATTGCCCGTCGTGGCAAATTTTCATTTGTTTGCTGTCTTTTCCTGCGATTTCATCCAAATATTAGCAACGTAAAGAGTCTTAAGAGAAACAAACGCATGCCACAGTCCTTATTGCATGCAACTCAAGCTCAAGGTAACCTTGAGCTTGAGTTGCATGCAATAAGGACATGTCACACAATACTCAGTAATCACAGAATGACCAAAATCACTTCATCGCAAGTTTGGCCTAAGCGATTTCCACAGCAAATCCGTTTCTCACAGCATTTTACGGCCAAATAAGCAGCTTTTTCCAAAATCAGAATCTCCTTAGCTTTTGTCACGGCTTCTTACTTGAAAAGATATCAATTTAACCCACCTTATTCGATTTCCAGTGCGAAAAACGGTGGTCTGACCGGCTTTGTAATGCAGTTTTCCCTTTGTAAACAATGTGTTGAGGTCTCCAAAGTGGTCCCAACAAGATGGCCGCCGCGCTATTCGCGTTGGCTTCACTTTTCAAACAAGGGAAGCTCGATCCAGTCTTTTTTTTGAGATCAGTGGTCTGATGTGGCTGAAACGTTCAATAACTTTTTTGTCACAATCACTGATTCTCTTGGAATTATCGAAAGTGAAAATATTATTCTTGCTTCTGAAGATTTTAGTGACCCCATCGATGAAATAGTGTTTAAATTTTCGAGGCACCCAAGTATTCAAAAAATTCGCTCACTCGATGTAAACAATGGTTCTTTCTCATTTGAAAAGGTTTCAATTGAAAATATCAAAAATGGGATTAGTGAACTAAACCCCTCTAAAGCAACCACTTTCAAGAGTATCCCTCCAAAGTTGTTAAAATCTGAGTCGGAAATAGTTTCTGAACCCTTGCAAATCATATTTAATAACTCAGTAGAACATTCTTCCTTTCCCGATGAATTGAAATTAGCCGATGTATCTTCTCTTTTTAAAAAGGACGTCAAAACCTTCAAGGGTAATTACAGACCTATCAGTGTGCTCCCAACAGTTTCGAAGGTATTTGAAAGGTTCATGGGTTCTCAAATATCAACTTATATGTCTCAGTATTTATCATGTCTGCTTTGTGGCTTTCGTAAGGGCTATAATGCTCAACATGCATTGATACGGACAATTGAAAAATGGAGAACGTGCCTCGACAAGGGTGGAAAAGTTGGAGCCATATTCATGGACCTTTCAAAGGCCTTCGACTATATTCGACATGACTTACTGATCGCTAAGTTACATGCATACGGATTTAGTCGTGACGCTTTATTGCCTGTCCACAGCTATCTGGAAAATCGGCAACAAAGAGTAAAAATCAATGGATCTTTCAGTAGCTATAAGCATCTTCAGCTTGGTGTTCCCCAAGGATCCGTCCTTGGACCTCTCTTTTTCAA
>OZ026496.1:20510446-20590446 GCA_964019985.1 Aurelia sp. 4 Dawson et al 2005 | reverse complement strand
GAAACATCTTAAGTCCCTGGATTGGTAATCTAGACAGCACAATCTTTATACGAATACTATGAACTTTGTCCAGCCTCGAAATTCTTAAGAATGTTTCACTTTGAAGCTCAATATATTCTTACAGTATTCTAATTTGTTTCAAATCTGATATGGTTTCAGAGTTCTCTGCTATGAACATCGCCAAACTAGCAATTGCTGAAAATTGTGGCAAAAAATACGAACTGAAGTTGAGGAAATACTATAATATCATAATACTTTTAAATACCACAATATAATACCACAGACACAGGAAAGAGATAGACTGGGAGCAAACAATGCGCTATTGTTCTCGGAGATTGTTCGCGCGTTTGATGTTGAACGAGCAACATCAACAACCCGGGAGTGCAAACTTCTGATTATCATGGAAGCCAAAAGCACACAGTTCAACGTTCTGATGATAGGTTATTGCTATTTGAGCTTCGTTTCAAGAATGGAGATAACGATTTGACTTAAATAGATCAAAGCTATGGTTGCATTCGTTGTCTGAGAGGAAGAAAAGGTGGTTGAGTTCACGGATCTCAGTGTAAAAGCCGTATTACATTGCCGTGGTCTGTGTGATTGGCCTAAGCACTCAAACGCGAAATCCCTGTCTTGATTCTTCGACTGTTGGTTGGCTTCTACCGCAAATGACACGCTGAAATTGTCTTTTCACACCTTGTTAGTCGCAGAAATAAGATGCTAAAGGCTTCATCTCCCTCAACGAAGACCAATCATTGCAAAATGTGGCGAAAAGATGTGCATTGATCTAGAAGCCTTCTATTTACCTCCCGTTTCCGAAGAAATTTTCGAAACATGTTGGATATTAAAATATATTTTTGTGCCATGTTGGTGCAAACAACTTCCTTCAACTTTAGAGTTTATGAAACAGCCATAAATATGCTCACTGACGTTGCAAAATTCTTATTTTGAGTAAACCTTGATGCTCGTTCTAGGGAAGATACCAATGAACCTTCGTCAGAAATTAAAGGAGATGTGCCATGCCATCCTGGGCTTTTTATCAAATTTGGTCAAATTTCTGTTAATATGTTCAACCAAACCTTAGATTCAAGAACATATCATCAAATTGCTTCTACTAACAAGCAGTTCTCCCTCCAATCAGAATCTTAATTTTCTTTTTCAAGTACTGAATATTTTGCAACAAATTCTGTCAAAGAAATGCATCCTTGAACTCAACGCATTTTTTCCATAAAAACTAAGAATCTGACCCAGTGGTAGAAAATTGTTGGCCTTTTGAGTACCAGCTGAAGGCTTTTTCAGAGTTCTCTGGAAATCATAACATTTTGTTGTTCGACGTCTACAGCATAAAATGGGTAAGCGTGAACCAAAATAGATGGAGCTATCCAAAAAATTCATAACATCATTATTAACATATTTTGTCTGGCTACAAGTGATTGAATTACACTCTTGGACATTTGGAATGTTAATTAACTTCATGATCTACTATTTTCCTGCCATCAACACTGCTAATATTACCCCCAGTCAACCCATCTTACCCCCGCATACCCCAATTTGTTGGGTGGCTTCCTGTGCCTAAGGTAAATACAGAGAACAGTGATTGATTCAGATTTCTGTCACAAAAAAGTAGAAGAAACAAACCTTAGTGTTATCAAACTGAATTCGTTATCCTTGGAACTCAATATGATTCAGCTTCGCAGTCAGTAAATAAAAAATATAAAAGTCTTTCCTGGCAAAAATCCACTCCTAGTCTAGCAAAAGTGTTGGCAAATAATGAACATTTCATTTGGCAGTCTCTTATATTCTATCTTCCAATACACATAGTTTTTATAAGAAACCACTTGTAAGAAATTTCACTCTCACATTAAAAAAACATAAGGAACACCCGTACTGGGTAAATATTACTTAAGAAACTATTTATTTCAATAGAAAAAATCCACAGCATCTCTTCTACTTAATTTCACTTGTTTCCTGAATTATACTACTCTGAAGGTACTTGACTTCAGTTGAAACAATGGATGGGCTTCACAAACTTTGTATTGAAATGTTCACAAGAGCATACAGTTAATAGCATGTTTTGGAACTTATAAGAAAGTATGAGTACTCAAAATATTACAATTTTAAGAAATTTCGGTACAAGTTCAAATTCTTTATTTCTTAAAATATCATGTTTGCTTATGCAGGTATGATAGTTGCTTACTCCACAAAATGATCTCCAACAGGCATAAGACACTGGAAGTTCCAGTCACGTAACATGCAACAGTTAATCAAGTATATCTTCACATTACACATGATACATGCAACTGCAATGTTTTCAAAGCAATTATCGATGGAACTTTCTTCATTAAGTACAAGCATTTGCTACCAACTGTTTATTGTGAGTTTCCTCAATGTTGATTCTCTAAATGGAGATTTCATTCCATTTTGTTTAAAATGCCGCCAGGTACCTCTTGTGGTTGGATCTTGAGGCAAATTTTAACAGAATTCACTTTAAGTGCTCAATTCAGTTCAATTTTGGAACTCAAAAACTTTTACTGTCAAATAGCTGGAGAAAACTAAGGTTAACGTGTGTTAGCCCCTTGATATCAACTTTGAAAATTCTTATAAGATTTGCAGGAGGTTTTTTCATCAGCAGCTTCTTGCAAAACCACTGTCTGTACTTCATTACATTCTTGAACTCTTCATCATCTCATCCGTATTAACTAGAATAAAGTTTCCTTTGCTGAAGATACTCCACAAGATGATTAAAAGACCTTTATTTAAGTCTTTATTTTGTGAACAGCCGTTGGCATTGAAGGCTGAGCTAGTGAGGGAAGCACCTTCTCTCTTAAGCGGCTTGGAAGTGTCTCCAGGCATTGAGGGTGCCTTTCACTTCAGGAAGATTCAGTGAGTGCAGAACCAAGTCTGTGTCTTGTGTGCAGCTTCTAAAGAGAATAGATATCATTACACAAAGTTCACGTATATTTTCCATTCCTTCAAAAGAAGAAGCCGTATCATAGATGCCATGAATATTCAAGTACATTGAAAGTAAGGCTTCATAGCAATTCATAAGGCTGATGCTACTGATGTTGTTGTCTAGGGTTTTAGGTGCACGAACCATCTCAAATGACAAAATGAACCTCTGCTGCAAAGATATCCTGACATTGTGTCTTTAGAGTGTAAGAAATATTTGTGCTCCTTGCAGATTTGTTCTTTTCAAGTTCTCTCCACTGTGCGAGAAGTTGATACATCCTGACATGAGTGATCTCGATTTAGGCCTAACTGGGCGTCGAAATATTTTCTAAAGGACCAGCGCTGTTTAAGGAAAATAAATGCTAGTTTGCATTTTAAATGGTTAGAAAGGAATGAATGACTACTTAAAAATTCCAACCTCATCTATACTGAAGTGCTTTTTACCAATACATCCCCTATTTGCGTTGATTTGTCATCTAGGTTTCGCCAGCACTGATTTTGCCATTCGCGACCATCTCCATCACGTCTCTCGCTTTTCCATTCCTTCTTTACATTAACATTTGGCAAATGGACACCGAGGAGATTAAACTTCTTTAAGTCTTCTTGATATCTGACAGTCATAATATGAACAATTTGCTCTAGAGATTGCGAAAATCAACGAGTAAGGAAGGCAAGGAACCCAGAAACAACTGCAATCTGCATCCGAAGATGCACACCACGCAAGATACATACATAAGAAGATACATGCACCTACGGAGGTCATTTCATTTTCATTTTTCATTTTAAAAATATTTATCCTGGGATACAATTCAGTTAAAAAATAGCAACTGCTTCAATTGTCCCAGCAAAGGAAAAGGAATTAATAAGATATATATAAGCCTATTTACAATAATTTCTACTTAAATAGTCACAAAAACGTGAAAAAGGAAAAAAAAGGTAACTCATTCGATCAGCTTTCCTTGAATGTTCTCACTTCAAAGCTTTTAGTTTACTTTTAAATGACTGAATCGAAGGGGCTAATTTAATTTCAGAGTCGAGTTTATTCCATGCGTTGGCTCCACGAAACGCAAATGATTTTTGGCCATAAGCTGTTCTCATTTTTGGTACAGCAAGATTGCATTTGGTATTACGTAGAACCCTGGTATGAACATCAGACAACTTGGAGAAAATGTTACCTAGGCTTTCAGGTGCGAGGTCATTCAAAGATTTAAACACCATTGTACAAGTTTCTCGATTGATTAGTTTATCAATTGACGGCCAGCCAAGCCTCTGCAATAGAGGAGCGGCTGGAGTGTCAAACGGGCTACCTGTAACAATACTAGCAGCTCTGTTCTGTAATTTCGGCAAAGTTTTCAGTTTAGTTGACCCGCAACATCCCCAAATAGAGCAACAATAACTGAAATTTGGTTGATAAATACTAAGATCCATGTTCCTTAATGTATCCTCTTGCACATAGTGTTTTGCATACTTCAAAAGTCATATAGCTCTAGAGATCTTCTTCTGTGTACTTATAACATTGCTTTCCCATTTAAGATTATCGTCAATCATGAGACCAAGATATTTAGTTTCCTTTACAAGGTCGATATCATTTCCATTTACTTGAAAGTGAGGAATCGGTACCATTGGTGTATCAATCTTCCTCAACTTTTGCAACGATCCTATGATCATGGCCTGAGTCTTGACAACATTCAAGGAAAGCTTGTTTCCCTGTAACCGGGTTCTAGCAAAATTGTGAACAAAAGGATAAAACAATAGCGCATTATTCGCTTCCAGTCTATCTCTTTCTTGTGTCTATGATAATACTATAGTATAGAGAAAATACTATAATATTATAATAGTCTTATAACATTCTTAAAATTCTGAGCCTGAATATCCCATAAACAATATTCTTATCAGAAAAATTGTATCGAAAATATCGCGTGGTACCTGATTTCAGATAAACGTTGAATATACGACTAAAAGAATCAAAGGTTAGCCTTTGGGTAGCTCGCGGAATTCAATTGAGGAATTCGTCTTTTTTATCATTTGAATTCATTATTACAAAATGTAACTGTACGCATTGCTATACTGCTACGGAGCCAGGCTGATGCAGATCATGTGTAGATCTGTTATCAAGGCACATTGCGCTCTGCAAAGTGGGGTTTCACTCATTCAAAAAAATCGTACGTCATGCTTCCAGAACAAAAGGATTCTTACGGATCTTTGATGGATTTTTCTTGAAGACAAAAGGATCTTTGCCAAAGATATAAGATACTTAAACAGAGATTCACTTAAACAGAGATGGGACACGTACTCTTGCCATTAACTTTTTATATGCCCTAGGTTATTGATTAGCTAGCACCAAAGTTACTACTTCTCAATAAGGTGAGAGTGCACATGATGCAGAAAGGCTGCTTTAAACACAGAAATTTCAACTATTCCCTTAGACTCCTCCATAGCTAACCCTCTTACAGCTGATACTCAGGCTACTGATGCCAGATCTCCGTTAAAATTGCTAAGAAGAAGAAACATTGCTAGGGTCATGATCGGACACCTAAATATAAATTCTGTTAGAAATAAATTTGATGCACTAAAAGAAATTGCGGCACAAAGTTTGGATGTATTGCAGAAACAAAAATTGATGCTACTGTTCTAACAGGGCAATTTGTCATAGAAGGATTTGCAGCTCCCTTTCGATTAGATAGAAATGCAAATAGCGGGAGGCTTACTAGTTTACATCCGGAGTGATATACCTTCGCATCAATTAAATTCTTTAAAGTCTACTGATTGTATCGAATGCATTAGTTTCGAAATAAATTTGAGGAAAAAGAAATGGGCACATTTTAGTGTTTATCGACCACCAACTCAATCTCAGGATAATTTATTTGAAAATCTTGGTCTTGAACTCGATCACTACAGTGAAAACAATGAGAATTTTATGTTTATAGGGGATTTTAATGTAACTGAAACTAAGGAACAACTCAGAAATTTTTTGGAACTATATAGTCTCAAAAATCTTGTCAAGGAGCCAACGTGCTACAAATCTCATATGCCAAGATGTATCGATCTTGTTATGACAAACCAAGATAGGAGCGTGCAAAAAACTACAACTGTCGAAACTGGCCTGTCAGACTTTCTGAAATGGTTGTTACCGTACTCAAAACCACTTTCCCCAAACAAGGACAACTATAATTAACTATAGAAATTACAAAAAGTATGATGAGTCTGTTTTCAAAAGTGATCTTCGACAGGAGTTACAAAAAATAGATCAATCGGATCTGAATTACAGTTCATTTGAAACTGCCTTTGACAGCTGTGAGCATACCTGATGTGGTAAAGAGCTGTGAGCGTGTCCTCTCCTTCAAAAGAAAACTAAGACAGTGGAATGGAAGGACATGTACCTGCAGAGTTTGTAAATAGATTTAAGACTATGTAAAGAGTTTGGTTGTATTAGAGTTATTTTTGTAGATTATGCAAATAGTTGGTATCAATTAGTGCACAGCTTTGACGTGAACTACACATGTAGACTACCAACTTAACTTTAAACAAATAGTTTATTATTATTATTAACTTACCTTCACGACAGCTTTCAGTTACTGCGGAGGACTGGCATGAATGAGACTCATTTAGACAACTGGGGCCAGTTGGCCTTTTTTTGGGGGGGGGGTTGCAATACCAACCTAAGGATACACTTTGGTTTTTACTGTAAGACAACAGAGGAGTAATTGTACAACTAACTGCGATACGACCATTTTTGGGGCAGCAACCACCTTCTAGACTTGCTGAAAAGACCTGATGCTGCCCGATGGCTTACTACCTACACAAAGGGGTGGGAGGGATAGAGTTCCAAGAAAATACTTGCTATAAATTTCCCTTGGAACAGACAATATAATTTGACTTTCAACGATTCAGCAAACATGTGGAACACACCCTAAGGTGGCGGAGGACTGGAAGCTAGTGGGAGGTATTTGCGCATCACCTAGTCGTTAAAATACATTTACGCAAGCGTAAATGTTTCATTAACTCCTCCGGCTTCTGCACTATCAAATACATTGTCAAAGACAGATTAGATATGAATAAGAGGCGCTGAGTGGGAGCATTTGGGTCGTATCGGCTAATTGGCTTTCATTACGAGCAAGTAAGGCATAACTACAATTCCTTCTTTGAATGAATGGTATTTGCAGGGTCAAGTTTGGTAATTCACAGTTTGAACTCTGGACTTTAATAAGGTGGGACTTTTTTTGCTTTGAATCTCTGAATTGCTACTATTGATCTGCCACCATTCTTGTATGGTGGCCTTACCGCCAAGATACGCCTAAAACTACCACCCGCGCTGCTGTGGCCCAAGGAGGGCTATAGGGTAACCCCGGATATCTTTCTTGAAGACCCTATATTTGAGGCTTTGCCAAGAAAACAGATATCCTACTTCATAATGATACATTTGTTCTAACTCCTACTCTAAAGTAAAAGGATATACAGTGACTGAATAAGCTTTAAAGTTTTCAATTTGGACAAACTGTCGAGGTATGATAGAATTTTCCTGCAAGCTGCTATGTAGATTTTTAATACCATAGTGCCTACCTAGAGACCAGGGGCGGATCCAGCCCAAAGCGTTGACCGACTTACGACGAGCGCGAAGCTCAAGGATCCCGGGGGTCCGGGAGCGGAGCCCCCGTAAAATTTTTTGGGGGCCACGCCCTTCAGATCACCGGAAAACGCCCTGTTTCAAATGCCTCCATGACACGCCCTCTCACAGATTTTGCGACATTTTTGGGGTCAAAGGAGCATAGCCACCGAAAGAAGTGGCGCTTAAGAATTTTATTTCGAAATAATTGTCACCATAACACTTTACAGGACAAATGGAGATCAAAATTATGGATCAAAAAGGGAAAAGATAGCAAAAACGAATAAACTGTTAGATTTTTTATCTGATCTGTGTCTAGTCTCAAGACATCTTTTTTTATATATATATATTCCAATAAAAAGTTACAATATATGTTACAAGCTACACTACACTACTTACAGAAATACTCTACAATATAAGCTACACTACACTACTTACAAAAATGACTCTACAATACTACTACAACGATGCCCCGAGGAGCAAAAGACAATGTCTACCCCGAGGCCATTAAACATATAGATATATATAAAAAAGAAGAAGAAACAAAAAAAAGGATGAAAATACAAGACAAGAGAATTACGTGGACAAAGAGAACAATTAGAGCTACATACAATCTACTCATACATTTTTTGATAAACGGGGGAAGGTGGTGGAATGTAACCAGGTTTGCAATTATCTCAATCAAATCGACCAGTTTTATGGATATACTGCAAGGTTAATTGTAATATATCTCTATTAACGTCATTAGAAAGACCTTTATCGCCATATGATAAAAGCTCGGTAAGAAACTTGTTTGAAGGATCGATATATCCATATGGTCGCAATAGCGAAAAAACTCCAGCGAGAAGATCTCGTCGTTCTTCGTCAAAAGAAGGGCAATGCAACAAAAAGTGTTCAGTATCCTCGACACCATCATTTGTGGGGCACATTGGATTTATAGTATCCCTAAAATTGTGCTTGAATTTGTGAAAGTTCAGCGCGCTAAGACCAACCCTTAGTTGAGTAATATAGGATAGTCCTTTGGGGTCATGAATACCAAAAACGGATTTTGCAGGAGAGCGTATTTTGGATAGCAACTTTGACTTAAAAACAGCAACAGATGGTGCAGTTCTAGCTTCTGGATCAAGTTTATTCCATTCAAATAAGCAGTGAGGATAGAAGGCAGACTGAAATTTTTCTGTCCTTGCCCCGATTCGCCCAACGACATCCTGATTGCAAAGAGAGTACTGCGATTGTTGAAACGGTGGAATTGGATTTATTGTATAAGCAGGCGTTAAATCATTCATAAACTTGTAGAAAAAGGTGAGACGTCTACTCCACCTTCGAAGATTTAGTGATTCCCAGCCCAACTCCATGTATAGTTTCTCACGTGATGTTCCTCTCCATGTTCTTGTCACAGCTAGTGCAGCAGAATACTGGACAGATTCTAATTTTTCCATCATGTTTGACAAATTGATATTCTTACTGAAAGCACATATCTTTGCAGGAACGTGGTATATCACATCCCCATAGTCTAGATGGGGTCGCACATAGAGTTTGTATAAATCATTAAGGGTATGCCTGGGCAGATAACTGGAGAGATATTTCAGCATACCTATACCTTTTCTTGTTTTAGAAATAGCTTCTTTAATATGAGCAGAAAAAGACAACTTTTTGTCAAGGACAATTCCTAAATGCTTATGTTCATCTACTTTCTTCACCGGTATGTTATTGAAGAGAATATTTGGATGATCAATTTGGATTTTTTTCTTTGAAAACGTCAATTCAACAGCTTGCTTTTGAGGATCAGGATTAAATGACATTTTCCAGTCGCGAGCCCACTGACTTATCAACTCCAAATCATGGTTCATGTCATTGGCAGCTGTATTGGGATCTTCAACTACTGTGAACAACGAGGTATCGTCAGCAAATAGCTTTACACTGCACTTTAGATCTCTAGTTAGATCATTTATATACACAAGAAAAAATAAGGGACCTAAGATAGAGCCCTGGGGAACGCCAGCAGAAATATCTCCCCAGGTAGAGCACTGCCCATTCAGAACGGTACGCTGTTTTCGATCTTTTAGAAAACTTTGAACAAGAGAGAGAAGTGGTCCTGATACACCGCAGCGTTTTAATTTATAGACTAAACCATCATGCCACACCCTGTCGAATGCTTTGGAGATATCAAGATATACAGAACGAACATCCAGTGGAGGATTGCAGTCGAAGGCCTTAAAGATCGTATGTGTTATTGAGATTAACTGATTGATTGTTGAGTCACCGGGACGAAAACCAGATTGATTCGGGTTTAGTAGCTCACATGACACAAGATGCGAGTATAGGGAGTCATATATGATTTTTCAAATATTTTCCCGAAGACTGGAAGAAGAGAAATTGGACGGTAGTTACACTTCAGATTCTTCTCATTTTTCTTATGAACTGGAACTACGTTAGCATATTTCCATATTTGCGGAAATAAACCATTTCTAAGACAATTTGTGAATATCATCTTTAATGGAATGACTAATGCAGCATCACTTAATTTTATCATTCTTACAGATATATCATCCCAGCCATGTGCTTTGTTGGGATTAAGTGATCTTATGATATTTAGTATCCTGTCTTCAGAGATGATAAAATCGTTAATCAGAGGTGCAGTTACTGGGCTATCTCCTGGAATTTCACTGTCTGTGCCAATTGTGGTGCACTGAAGTATGAAATAATCATTGAATAATTGTGCCTTTTCAGTAAAATCTGTTATAAATATCCCATTCTCTAGAATAGGTGGTATTAAGGGAACTTTTGCCTTATTCAAAACAGTGTTAATCAATGACCAATATGTTTTGCTGCAGGTCTCAGGATTAGCCAAAGCTTTCCCTACTTTAAGAAAGTAGTTTCGTTTAGCATCTTCGACCATTTTCGAACCTTCAGATACCATCTTTTGCATACTCTCAAGCTTTTCGTCTGGCTGACCTTTGCTGACAAAATTTTTATAAGCGCGATTTTTGTTCCTTAAAAAATTTTTAATAGTGTTTGTCATCCAAGGTGCTTTGTGGGGCCTAATCGTTTTTGTTTCGCTTGGTATGAAATTAGAGTAAATATTCAAAAGAACCTCGTTCAGTAATTTAAATTGATCGTTAGGACATGTCATCTTTTCAAACTGTTCATGCCAACGAAACATTTCAATGCTTTTCCTAATGGCTACAAAATCTGCCTTATCATAATACCAAATCCGTCGTTTGTGAGGGGGCAGTGCTATGCTCGAAACAGATAATTTTCCATAAACAATTTGATGATGACATTGCTCATGCAGTGAAGCATGGACCCCGGAGTCAATAACGAGGTTAGGCTGATCAGTAAAGAGTAAGTCAATACAAGATTTAGAATCACCCATCAAGTGAGTTGGCTCTGAAATCAACTGATGAAGCCCGAGGTCTGCTGTCAATGGCTCAAAAACTTTCCCTCATTGTTCTCGACATCATTTGCCCACCACTGAGTTGAGGGACAGTTGAAATCGCCAGTAATGACAATGCAAAAAGGATTTTCAGAATGCAATTTAGACAGCAACAACTCAAAATTTCTTGTGAAATTTTCAAATTCACTCTGGTCTTGACTTGGACTTCTATAAATTACGACAAAAAAGTATTTTTTCCTGTTTAATTGGATTTCACACACAAGACATTCGGGGAGAGTTACAAGGTCAGAACGATTTGTTGAAGGAAGGGCTTCTTTTACGTATAGCCCAACACCACCCCTTTTGATATTTTGTGGATGGTTACTGTTCAAAAAGGTATAACCATCCAGCGCTAGCCTATCTTTGTCAACAGTGCTATCAAGATGGGTTTCAACAACACCAATCAGGTCGTAGTTGTAAACCGAATTGTATGCTTCTATAAGGGACACACGTAGAAAATCATGTGCAGAAATGCTATTTAAATTCCACGTACAAAAATCAAGTGTTTCAGGGCCGGGGTTCGTTTCAACGTCACCACCGAGCAGAATTGTCCTAAAAACTGTCCACTGAGTGTGAAGCGTATAACATGTCATGCAACCAATATAAAAGTAGGCATAGGCAAAAAGAAATTTCTGTATAGTGTAATGCTTGTGTCGAAAGAGATAAACAATACCGAATGGAATTCGCTTGAGGAGTTCAACTGCTGTATAGAACACCGTCTTCACAATATGATGAATACGGGCGAACAGAGGCAAGAAGCACGACTGTGTTTTCACAGAGTTCACTACAAGAAACTGTATCGTTAATGTTAAAGGTAGAACCGGAATTGAGATCGCAATGAAACAGCAACAAAACCAATATAATTTTACAACTTGGAGGAAGACAAGGATTGACCTGATAGTATTTCTCTGGGGAGACTTTTCTATCAATACACAGAAACACCCTATTGTTGCACGCCACTGATTGATTTCAACCGGCATCATCGTAAAGAGTTCTTCTCACTGGTCCTAAGAGGCACGAGGTCACAATCCAACCACCTTTACAGAGTCCTACGTATATTGCGCAATTTGTCACAAAAATCAAGCACTCATGAAAGAAAAAAGTGAATTTACAAAAGACTAACATTAACACAAGAACACAAAAATAAAACATTTTAAAGAGTTTTTGATCACGCATGACTTAATGAATTGTCTTGGGACTGCTGTGAAGCTGCACAACCGTTTTGCATGTGCAAAACATTTCTATTTGCCAATTCGAAGTATTTCACGCCATAAAACCAGTGTGCAGCGGTGTTATTTCTCTATTTCTTATTTCAGAACAAAAGATGTTTACTACATTCGAAAACTGAGTGTTCAAAATAGTGTTCAAAACAGAATTTTGATGTGTCTTCGTTTAGCTCCTTAGAATTTGCCGCTGCGGATACAGTCAAACAAAGGACCGACCGCCCACCACCACCACTCCCAGGGCCCGCGCGGCAAAGAAATTTACCGCTCAGAACCTGGGAACAACAGCAACAAACCAACCGATCCCCCGTCCAACCGTATCCGCAGTGAAGCAACTGGTAAAAAATAAACATATTGGGTTATCTATGCTGTAAAAACAATGCGAAATTCAAGAAAACGAACGTAGTTTTAGAGAATTTTTGGATTTTCTCAACGCAAAAAGAAAAATTTGTTTCAAGAAGCTCGTAAAATTCAACATAACACTAAACAAATCACTCGCTATCGAGTTTCTTCACAACACGAGGCAGCCGTTATTGACCGAGGGCCCTACCACTCTCGCAGAATACCAGGCAAAAACCTTCTTATAAGATACCAAAAGAAAATGAAATAAAACTAGTTTTGCAACAAAATGGTATTTCAACAAAATAAGCAACAGAATGGTTTTGGAATTTATCGGTTTACTGGGGAAAAACAAAGAACTCCTGTAGCAATGCACAAGATTTCACTTAGGCATTTTATGGAGTGATTTGCCCCTCAGTCAACAACGCAAAGCAAACATTATTTTAATCAATTTGTCCAAAAAATGAAAGTTAACATCACGTTAGACAAGTCACTCACTATCCTCTGAAAGCTCTTCATCCTTGTCAGCATTTTCTGGGTATAGGATTTGCAACAAATCTTCTTCGGATTCAAAGTAATGATATTTGTCATCCATTTTCAAACAAGTGCGGCAGTTGACATCTGCGAAAGCAAAACCGTTCATTTCCTCGATTTCCTTTAACATGTCATTTGCCCTGTCGATCAATTTCAACCTATTCCTTGTGACATCCAGATGAATCTTGTACTTTTGTGAATTCTTCTTGGCCCGATAAACTGCCGTCCTGTGGCGCCACGTAGTAAACCTGACGATCATCGGGCGGTAACGCTTTCCATTCTTTTCTGTGAATTTTCCGATTCTGTGGGCTCTGTCCAAGACGAGATCGGGGACATCAACATTCAGTTCTTTAAAGACTTTCTTGACTTTTTCAAGACACTTTTCACCCGATTCATTGGTACCACCACGCTCTAACTCAATCCCATTAATACGGAGGCAGAGCCTCCGTTGGTATTGCTCGATTTCATCTCGACCTCTCTCTAACCGATCCATGTACTTTTGCATTATAATGGCATTTGCTTCCAGCATTGCAATTCTCCTTTCTTGCGCTAAGATCGTGGCTTGCAAGCTCTCTATACATGCTTTGATGGCGACATCTTTCTTCAGTTCAGACAGTTTCTTATCTAAAATGTTCTCGAACCACTCTTCCGTCACGGGAGCGTTTGTTTCCTCCTCGTGTTGCTCCGTTAAGGCTGCGTTCGTCTCTTCTTGGCCTGCAGTACCTTTTTTCGCTCTTTTTGTTCCACGAGACATGTCTGATAATATTCAAGGTGCAGCTTTTAAACAAAGTTTTTCATTTTATCAGCATTCTTCAATTTGGTTGATTCCCAGCTCACAGCAAGGAGCGAGCCTACCATGCGTCCGCTTCCCAGCTAGCCATGCGCGAAAAAAAAAGACATCTCAAAGACATCATCAAGACATCTCAAATCAAAGGCAATACTTTATCAATACGGCCAAGAGCTTAAGCAGTTACTGGAAAGAAAAGTTGAACTTTGATGACTAGTACTCGCATAAAACTATCAGGTTAAGGAAAGGTAGGAAAGGAAAATGTTGAATCATAAAAATCATCGATCAATTCGAGTTAAACCGTACCAGAGTCATCGAGGCTTAACAGTGGATAACATCTGATGTACGGACTGGTCATTACGTTTGAAATCTTCTTTAACAAGTCGGATGTGACAAAAAATTCAGGCGTTTGAAAAATCATGAATCAAATTTTGCTTGACGGCAATAGCACTGAAGTACTTTTGCAATTTTCCTCAAATTTCTATGAGCAACTTTTCGAAATTTACGTGTTGCAAAATTCTCAAAACGCTCTGAAACAATCCTGAGTGCGAGGGGAATGTTATGGAGAAAGCGTCTGATACTTGTGAAAAAATATACTTTCGTGCTGTTGTGTGTAAAGAAGTTTCCTTACGATGTGATGAATTGTTTTCCCGACATTTTTAGTTAAGTCACAAACATGGGATTTTCTCTAAGTCGAATTTACCAACATTTTCAGTGTTCTCTCTGAAATATGACAAAAGAAAACATTTTTTAGAGTTTCAGTCTTTTGGCTATCAAACAGAATTCATTCCAATACACTTTGAATTTTCAAACGCATAAACTTTTTAAAGGTATATACATTCAGTATAATATTTTAAAAACTCACCAATCTGCAAAAATCAGGATTTGAAAGTGATTATACTGTAAAACTATCACAATTTAGCTTCTCTCATAGTAGTCATCAGCCAAATAAGAACATTTTAGTAGATCAACAGGACTAATTTTGTCCAGCAGCAAATGTAACAAATGTAACATGGCAAATGTAACTAGCTGCACTTGATCTAGTTTTGTTATTGGATTGATCTGCTAACAACAATAAGTGAGTCATTCATCACAATTTAGTGCCAGCACTGAAAGTTTCTTCTCAGAGTGCCCTTCAGCCATGATATTTCATCAATCATTTTGCTTTTCAATGCCATCCTCAATTTTTGTATCAAATGACTTTTACTAGTGCACATCCCATATGACTGGATAGTGAAGTAAATTCCTCAGGGTCATCCAGTATCCAGAGGTGTTAAACAACATATACAGTACAGTATATAATGAGTATTTCATTGACAACTATAATTTTCATTTCAAATTAATCAGTCACATGGAGGTTGAGGTGGTGGGGCTGTATGTTACTTTTGGCAAGAATAGCAATGAAGAATCCATTTCTTTGGGGTGTTGTCAGTTCAAATGAATAATTGCAAGTAACTGTGAAGTTTTATCTTCTTTTCTTCTCCTTCACAAACTCTGATGATTCATTGATTTCAACAACAGTCAGATATGAAATTAACCTTGCATCCTTTAGTTATCATCTGACATTTCATGCTTTGATCAGTATCAGACCAAAATCTTTCAGCATGTTTGATGATGGCTTTGCTTATCGAAGCAATCTTAAAATTTGGTACTGTGAGAAGACTTTCAAAGTATTCCTTTAATGTAAACCTAGAGTCTATGAAGATGTTCCCATTATCTGATGTTTCAATCTGTAATGCATCAGAAATCTATGTCAGACCCACTGGCATGTCTGTTTTCTAGATTTTGTTTCATCCTGTTATATTCCACACCATTTTCAAATTATGTACCGGGTGAGTCAATGACATCCATCGTACAAAATCAGTATCATTGCAAAGATATCTGCTTTCCTTCAATTTCAGCAGGGCACCCTAGACATGTGCCAATTAAGTATGTGGTTTGGAAACTTGACATCTTTTCAACTGAAAAGGAAGGCCGATAAGATAAATTTTCCTCCAGTTCTGGTAGCCTACATGGCAGGGGACAATTCAATGATCACTTGAATTTCCCTAGTGAAAACTTGACAACAAGCATGACAGTTTTAATCAAAGTACGAAATAATCTTGGATGTGTCAACAGTGAACTATTCATATTTGATAAATAAAAGATTCTGCTCTCAAAGTTGAAATTACTTGCAAAAACACAATAAAACAAAAGAGGATCCATGGAATTATGAGGGAAACATTCTGCCCCTACCAACCCTTGTTTTAAGTTTTCATAACATGAACATTGGCCTATGAAGTTATACCTGGTCTTGCTGCTTAAATTGAGTTGCTCCGCCTGTTTGTTTGGTTTTACTGCAGGGAAGTTTCCCCAGTATGAGTGTCTTGAAGGCTCTTCTGTCCATATTTTTAACAAGTACGTACAAAGAATGTATGAAGCAAAAAGTAAGACAAAATGAGCTCACCCTGCAGGCATAATTCTCTCCTCTTCCAACTTGAAACGATATGAAAAGCCCGCCATTTGTAAAGAAACCAGTATGCCATTTACATGAGGCCCAGTATGCCATTTATATGAGGCCAGCTCGCTGCAAGTTTTGACAGACTTCCTGACCGTCTTCCAAGGCAGTTTGACCGACTTACAAACACCCTGTGATCTTTGCAAAATCCTCAAAAACATTGCTTCTTGCATGATCGCGCATCTCATGATGCAATTTTGACCGCCTTACCAATCATATTCTTCCATTTGATTGTTTCACATACAAAACAAAACAATCGCGTAGGAAAGTACTGCATAAGCTCTAAAGCACGCCAGAAGACAGCGATTGAATTGAATTTTATTTCGCGTGCAAACGAGTACGAGGCATATCCTGCATGGCTAAGCAGTAAACCAAAAAAAGTCATCAGGAGCGTCAAGCTTCGAAGAAGGCCTTGGACGAGGGCAGGAATCAAGGAAATTAGCTGGCGCATTAAGTTTATACAACGCTACTGACAACATGCAAAAATTAGGAACATTTTTGACATAATCGTTCTGTTTTAAGATAATGACTTTCCCATTTTGTCTTGAAAATCTGACCGACTTCTGTAAGTCTCGTAAGTCAGTCTGGATTTACCCCTGTGAGACTGTTGTATCCATAAAGTTTTAAAAGCCCAACACTTGGCAATTTGGTGGTGACATGTCTAAGCAATGAATAGGCGGCCCTCAAAATGGAGATCTAGCTTGCTGCCTTTGTGGCTAGCCAAAGGAGGCTTCAGTAATCAAACGGTTTTATGGTTGTAGATTTAACATGAACCAAAGACAATAGAGATTCACGAAGGGAGACCACGGTTAACCTGCAATGAAGATGGTTAAACCTGCAAATAAAGATAGTTAAACCTGAAAAAGGAAATGGTTAGATACGACAAGAAAACCAGAGGGGTGGGGGTTTGCAGACCTGAAAGTGTCGAGGTTTGATAGGCAATGGGTATAGTGATGACAAAAATTGAGGTTTGACCTGCAACCTTTGGATGAACGGATTCAAATGGGGCATATTTATGGGAGTGTTTAATGTATTCAAAGGATGCCGGTTTTCCTTTTACCTAGGGCCAAAACTTTACTTGATACAATATTTACGAAGAGCTGCGTTAAATGAATCTTGCTTTTATGCTCCAGTCATGGAAATCAAACAATTGAAGAGGTGCATAACATTTCTTTGTGCCATTGTAAACAAATGTTTATATCTGACTTTGTAAACAGTTGTGTGAAGAGAACTGGCATGTCTTTCACTTAACTGCTGTGAGACACAGTGATTCAGGATGTTGTTATTTTTGTTTTGTTTTTTGTTTGGCAACCCAGATTTGTAAAGATTTGTGCCTGTGAGTGATGCTCTTGCAAGTTATTAGGATCAACTGAATGGTTAAGCTTGTCTATTCCAATACAGGACCTTCCCAGGTGCCCAATTGATTTTTGTGCAAGCGTGATGATTTCTATGCCAACACTAACCTACATCTACTGCATAAGGTCAGACGCTTGTTAGATTGAACAACCAAGGCTCGAGTACATTGAATTATGCTGATTTTACATACTAGTTGCTCAATGTGTGCTGATGCCAGCACAGAGACTTTACACTATCTACATTATGACTGCTATTCATCATGGGGAGTTTACTTACAATGCGCCCTATGTCTGCTTGAATGCAAGCACAGGGACTTTTACCTACTATCTGCCGCTTGACTGCTTTCCATCACCGGGACTTTTACGTCCTGTCTCCCTTTTGGCTGCTTGTTCAGTCAAGGGGACTTTTGCATAGGATGTGCAGATTGCCTGATGCAAGCTTACTCATATGTGTATAAAGAATTTTTAAATAATATCAGCTGACAAATGCTTAACAGTGTTGTGTTACTCAAATAGGCGGAGCACGGATGAGGACGAGAAAACACGCCTTCCTTCAACACGAGTAACTAACTAACTAACTGTCATCATCTGTCCATACAACAACAACCACAATTATCATCATAATAATAATCTTAATACAACATCTCCCTTTTTCGAGTTAGCTTGATGACAAATTCTCTAAAGCTTTAAGTGATGGTTTTATGGTCCTTTTAGGCCTTGAGAGAATGCTCAGTTCAGTCTTCTTTTCAGGAATTTTGACAGGTGTAGTCCGCATCTTTACATCTGGACTCTTAACAGGCGTGCCAGGGTTTAATGGAACAATGTGTTCACGGTTTCTCCTGATGACTTTGGTTGGTGTCTGCACATAGTATGACCTTGGACTGTTGGCTGGTTTTAGGACTGTTCCTTGTTCGTGATGTGTAATGATGTTCACCTCTGTATCTGGTTTCCGGGTTGCTAGGGGTATCACGCGATGTCTCTTGTCATAGCTAAGTTTCTGCTGCTGTCTACTCTCATCTTCTCTTCTTCTCAAGGTTTTCAAGCTCGGGTAGTTTTGGATTGAGCTTTAAATCCAATGTAGGGAGTGTGGATCTTATAACACGACCCATTAGCAACTGTGAAGGGGAATATCCACATCGCAATGGAGTAGATCTATACGCGAGCAGTGCTTTCTCTGGCTCATCTGATTTTCTCAAGACATTTTTAGCCGTTTGGACTGCACGTTCAACTTCTTCATTTGATCTTGGAAACACTGGACTGCTGGTGATTATGTTACATCCCAATTCTCTTGCAAATGCTAAGTATTCTGCACTATCGAAAGGGCGGGCCGTTATCTGAGCGCAGTGTTTCTGGAATCCCATGTCTTGCAAACACGCTCTTTAACACGCGCGAAATTTCAGAGATTGTTCATTGCACCAAGTTCAATCAATCTTGAATAATAATCAACTACAATCAGATAGTCAACTGATTTTAGCTTGAAGAAATCTAGTCCAATGGTTTTTCATGGACGATCAGGAAATGGAGTTGGAATCAATGGCTCTATGCTGTTTTTCTTGTGTTCATTGCAAACTCTGCAACACTCTATCATGTCTTGAATTTGCTTGCTCATTCCAGGCCACCAAACGCTTTGTTTTGCCCTCTCTCTGCACTTGGTAATGCCTTGATGACCTTCGTGAACTCTGTCAAGGATCTCTAGTCGCATAGTTGATGGTATAACCAACCTAGTAGATTTAAGCAAGATACCCTTGACTATGGTCAGCTCTCCTCTGTCTGCCCAGTATGGACGAATTGCACTTTGTAACTGATGTTTTTCTGGCCATCCTTCAAGACAATACTCCTTAATTTTCTTTGTAACTTCATCTTCATCTTGTGCATCTATCAGCTGTTTCAATTTCATGTCTGACACAGGAATGGCATCAATAACCGAGCAAATATAATCATTCATTTCTGATTCTAATTCTGTGTCTTTCTTGACAATGTCATCTTTAGGTATCATCCTAGATAGCATATCACTTGCATACATCTCCTTTCCTGGTATATGTATCAATGATTTGATAAAGAATCTCATAAATCTCATTCTCATTCTCTGAATTCTTGGAGGTAACTGATCAATGTAATGAGTTGTGAGTAGAGGTACAGGTGGTTTGTGATCTGTTTCTCCTGTGATCTCTTTTCCAAGGATATAATCACTAGCACGTTCTGCGAGCCAGGTGAATGCTAAGCATTCCTTCTCAATTTGTGAATACCTAGTCTCAGTTGCTGTTAAGGCTCTTGAAAAGTAAGCAATGGGCTTCCAGTTGTTATCATCTTGTAGCTGATACACAAATCCTCCTATCCCATAAGATGAAGCATCTGCTGATATTTTGGTTTCCCTATTACAATCATATAATGCTAATATGAGAGCTTCAGTAAGGCAACTCTTGATATCTTCAAATGCTTCCTGTTGTGGTTGCCCCCATGCCCAAGTACATCTTTTGCCTAGAAGATCTCTTAATGGCTTTGCTTTGCTTGCTAAATCAGGAGCAAATTTGCTTTGTTGATTCACCATACACAGGAATGATCTTACCTCTGCAACATTCTTTGGTACAGGCAAATTCAGAACTTATCTTGTCTGGATCTGGTTTGATTCCATCTGAGCTTACAATGTGGCCAAGAATCTTTATTAAAGTCTTGCCAAACTCACAGTTCTCTGGATTTAAGGTTATCACGCCCGACAACCCCTACTGACGTGTGACGTCACACTGAATCCTCGAAGCTGTGGAGGCAGGTGGAGGTCATGTGATTTCTGCGCGCCCTTTTCCTGATTTCATCACGCGTACACGGAAAAACATTTCATTTTTGTAAGATCTGATATTGAGCGTGTTTAGTAATAAAAACTGCAAAAATTGAAGATTTTGATGATTTGGAAGCAGAGAAACACACGCTGTGGCTACTAGCAGATAAGCAGATCCTCTTCGATTTCACGAAAATCTCGCAGGCCCGGAATTGCAACTCAACATTAATCTTTGAATTTCTTATCCATCTGCTGTGATATTCCAAAGATGTTTGATTATTCAAGAAGCGTTTAATCTTAAGACTCCGTTCAGATTTTTCTTTCGTTTGGTAAGACGAAAATTCATGATTTTCATTCAGGGTTGTTTTCTCGAGAAGTGACGTGTTTATTTGAAAAGCGAACTATCCTATACCATGCAAAATTTATTTTTCTTTCATTTGATATGGCACTTTGCATTTTTTTGGTTTCCGTTTCTGATCCTTTGAATTAGGCGTGGATCAACTTCGCTTTGCAACTCCATTGTTTTTGTTAGGCCGACAAGTCTTCACCTAGACTTTTTGTCTCCTACTCAGTCATAAGTTCTCTATTTTATCGATATAGTTGGCATTTTCTAGTACGAAATTCATACTTTCTTCCAAAAAACAATTAAATTGTGATTCTGTAGCTTTTTCTGAACTTACAGTTGCGTTACACCTGCATGCTGAATTGCTGCAATTGCGTTCGTCGAATTTTACCAAAATTTCACTTTTTCATTCAAGGCAAATTTCCTTCCAAATGCTACGTCCTATGAGAAAGAAACCCTGCCTATGCCATGCAAAATTCATTTCTCTTTCTTTTGAGCTAAAGTTTGGTATATTTTTTGTTGTTGTTATGAAGCCTATAAAAAAGGCGTGGACCAACTATGAATTTTGTACCCATGACTTTGGTTAGGCCAGTCTGTCTCCATCTCCATTCTTCAACGTTTTCACGGCTTTCTGCCGCCTTGGCATCCTATTTTCTTCGATTTTATCTCACTATGTCCATATTTCCATGCAAAAATCACTACGCCCATGAAATTTTGACTTTATCGTGTTTCTAGGGTTTCTTTCAACTTGTACGCCATTCATTTACTTATCGCTTCGTCAAACTTTACGGAAATTGATCTGATTCATTAGGAGTGTATTTTCTTGCAGAAATGACAAGTTATAGAATAAAGAAACGCCCTAAGCCATTAAAAATTATCTGCCGTTCTCGTGATTTAAAATATGAGTTGCTTATTATCGAAGTTTGTGAGAGTATCAACTAGGCGCTGGCCAGGTTCATCTCTTGTTCCCTTCATTTTGGCTAGGCCAGTCAGTCTCCGCTCCGCTCCAACATTTTATGCTCTCTCACGGCTCAGAAGTGTTCTCTTAGCCTACCGTTTAGGTATGTATCATCCATCATCTTACAGCTGATTATACAATATAAAAATCCTAAATTGTGTAAGTAGTACTGTCATATTTTGGAAAATTCAGTCCTGTAAACAAGAAATTTCTCTTCCCGAAGCGGCCCGTCGACCTGTTTGATGTTGGAAAAGTTGTGCCAAATAAGGGTGAACAAATACCATCTATGGGGTTAACCAGAAGAAATTATGACCGGTCTTCAAAAACACTTGATACCCGATCATTTAAACTTTTGGAATGAAAACAAATTTGCTGTAAACAAAATCTCTGATAAATTTGCTACAAGTTTTTCTCAGGTTCGTTGACACAGGTCATAGTTTTCTATGGCAAAAATCAGGCCAAAGTTCGAGAAAAATCATGCTCCTATAGAAATACTATTACCATCAGAACGAGGCTACGGAAGTCGAATGATGGGTTGTCGGGCGTGGGTTATGTGTACCTCCTTTAATTTGTTTAGCACAGCATGCAATCTTTGGTCATGCTCTTCTTGGTTTCTTCCATGGATTAGTATGTCATCAATGTTGCATTCTACTCCTTCAAGACCAGTAAGCTTTTCTGCCATGCATCTTTGAAACTGCTCTGAGCCAGTTGTAATACCATAAGGTAATCTCAAAAAGTAATACCTGTCCCAAGGGGTAATAAAAGTGGTTAACAACTGACTACTTTCTGACAAAGTTCTTTGCCAAAAAGCACTGTTTGCATCTAATTTGGAAAACACTTCAGAATTTCCCAATTTTCTTAGAGCATTTTCTACAAATGGAAGAGGGTGAATTTGTCTTTTCACGCCTAGATTTAACTTGATTAAATCAACACACAATCTCACTCTACCATTGGCTTTGGGTACAATAACAATGGGTGCACACCAATCAGTAGGCTCTTGAACTGGCCTAATAACACCAAATTCAAGCATTCTTTCGATTTCCTTTTTAGTTTCAGACAAAAGTGGGAGTGGTACCTTCCTTGGTACTGTGAGAGCAAGTGGTTTTGCATCCTTCCCAAGGGTTATTTTGTACTCCCCCTCTAATTTACCAAGACCATCAAAAAGTGTTGGATACTGTTGCATTATATTTGATGCATATTTAACATCATCAACTTCAGCAAGATTTTGAATAAGATTTAAACCTGTACAGGCTTTCCTCCCTAATAATGGTCTTTCAAGGCCATTTATAACAAAAGTTTCATCATCAATTGAAGAATCACATGATTTCAATTTTGCATCAAATTTGCCTATGCAATTCAATTTATAATTACATGGCCCAAGCAAAACTTGGTTTGTGTGTTTCAGTGTCACACAATTCTTTAATTCAGAAAACAATTTTGCCGGAATGACAGACACATCAGCACCAGCATCAATCTTAAAATTGACAGGGTTGTCATTTATAGAAATTTCTGCCTGCCATGGCTGCTGAGATGTGCTGAGTGCATCAATAACAACTTGACCCAAAAATATTTCATCATTTTGACCTGAGCTAATTTCATTCACTTTTTTAGCACTTTTGCAAGCTCGTTTCCAGTGACCTTCTTTATTACAATTATGACAAATTGAATCATGAGCAGGGCACTCTGTTTTTTGGTGCCATTGGCCACCGCATCTAAAATATTTTGAGCTTGTTTTAAATTTGTTACCTTTCAGGCTTTTTTTGATTCTGTGTTACCTGAGCTTTTCTTAGCTTTAATTTGGTCAACACTTGAGTCAGTGGGATCACATTGCAAACATGACATGTAACTCTCTTATGCTTGTAATTATCTTCATCTTCAATGCATGATACTTTTCCACCTGTTGTGTTACAGAGCTGGTTTGCTTCTTGATCTGAACACTTTCTTTGACTACCTATATTCTTGACTGCCCCGTTCTTGGAAAAGTTTGCTTGGAAAATTATTGTAAGTTGATTGAATGTTTCCCGACACTGAAGAATCCCATTCAAAGACTTAAACGACTGGACTTATGTAAATAACTTTCCGTTTGCTTCTTGCTTTGGTTTCCTTTGACTGTCGCTTAGTTCAATAACATTGCAAAGCTTGGTATTGAAGTTCATAGAGAGGTCTGCCTTATCAAGATATAACACAAGGAACATGAAGGATCTCCACATGCAAAAACTAAAATTAGAACATGCGAAAGAAGTTTATGTGCACTGGTGCCAAAGCCTGGAATAGTATCCCACAGATCATCATTTATTTCATTATTATTTCATTAGTAATCATTATTTCACAAACACAACAGAGAGTTTGGGAATTTCCGAAGACCAGACACTGCTCTCACCAACTAATGGGATAAATGATCCAGTGGAAAAAGCTATCAAAAAATATGCTAATCATCCCAGCATTAAAAAGATCAAAGAATGCTGCGAACAGAGTCGATTTGAATTCAAACCAGTGACTATTAATGAGATACTTTTACAGATTCAAAAACTGAACTCAAAAAAGGCGTCTCCCTTAAACAGCATTCCAGCTAAGATCCTCAACCAGAATGCAGATATTTTTGCTGTTCTCATCCAAAAAATCTTCAATTCGAATTTGTCGGAATGTTATTTTCCAAAGGAACTGAAAGCTGGTGAGGTTTCGTCCCTGTTCAAAAGTCTTGATGCTTTTATCAAGAAAAATTATAGACCTATAACGGTTTTATCATCTGTGTCCAAAATTTACGAGAGAGTCCTGGAGAGTCAAATGAAATCTCATGCCCTTAGTTTCCTCTCTCCTCTTCTGTGTGGATTTCGAGAGGGCTATGGAACCCAACATGCACTTTTACGACTCATAGAAACCTGCAAAAAGACCTTAGATAAAGGGGGTGTCGCTGGAGCACTGCTCATGGATCTCTCAAAGGCTTTTGATTGCTTAAATCATGAGCTTTTGATTGCAAAATTAAGTGCTTACGGTTTCAGTATAAGTGCATTGCGGTTGATCCATAGCTATCTCAATGAGAGGAAGCAGAGAGTAAAAATGAATGGGTCCTTCAGCACATGGAGAGAAACAACGATAGGTGTGCCGCAGGGTTCGGTCTTGGGACCTCTTCTGTTTAACATATACCTCAATGATCTCTTCATGTTTGTGAATGATGCTGAAATATGTAACTATGCAGATGATACGACTATCTATGCTTGTGACAACAATATTGAAGGTATCATTGAAACATTAGAGAGTGATGCCCTTAAAATTGCAGAATGGTTTCCAAACAACTGTATGAAGTTGAATGAGGACAAATGCCATCTGATGATCTTTGGAGACAAAAGTAATGATATTTCTTTAAATATCGGAAGTGTGAGGATTAAAGAGAGCAAGGAAGAAAAGTTGCTTGGAGTGATTCTGGACAAAAAATTATGCTTTAAACAGCAAGTAAAGTCCATTTGCAAAAAGGCTGGGCAAAAGCTACATGCTCTCTCGAGAATCTCTCATTTTCTTGACACTGAACAACTAAAGAGAATAATGAGGGCATTCATCTTGTCCCAGTTCAACTACTGTCCTCTTGTTTGGATGTTCTGCAATAGAACACTTGACAACAAAGTCAATCGTATTTACGAACGGGCATTGCGGATAACTTACAAAGATATGAGATCAGATTTTGACACAATGTTACTCAGAGACAATGCGGTTACAATCCACACAAGAAATTTACAGTTGCTGATGACTGAAATTTATAAAACAAAATGGGAACTCAATCCTACTTTCATGAAGGAGATCTTTGTTGAAAAGCATAGTACTTACGGGTTAAGAAGCTGCCATAATCTACTGCTGCCACAAGCGCGCACTACTTGCCATGGCTTAGAGACGATCTCGTTTCTAGGAAGTAGATTATGGCAGGCACTTCCCAATGACATGAAACAATCAGATACCCTCTCCACCTTTAAAAGGAGAATAAAATCCTGGAAAGGAGAGGAATGTAACTGTAGACTGTGTAGACCTTTCGTGGCTCAGGTTGGGTTCTTAAGAGGATAAATGCGTTGCATTGTAAATACTAAAAATTTCTGTAAAAACATTGTAAAAATCTGTATACACGTATTATATTGAATTAATCCTTATGTATGATATATATGTATTTTTCTTTTATTTTGAAACAATTTAACTTTGTAGTAGGCTTGAATTAGCTTTTATTTTATAGCTAGCCATTATACGCCTACTTTAAATAAATAGATAATAATAATAATAATAATAATAATAATAATAATAATAATAATAATAATAATAATAATAATAATAATAATAATAATAATAATAATAATAATAATAATAATAATAATAATCAGTGCAAGAAGACCAGATTTAATGATTGAAAATGATGATGAAAAGAAGTTATGGATCGTGGATATGGCGTGCCCTAATGAAAAGAACATTGGCGAGAAGCATCGTGAAAAGCTCACTAAATATCAGCAATTGGCCTTCGAGATACGAGAGAAAAGACCAGAGTATAGAGTTGAAATATTACCCATTGTCATTGGCTGTTTGGGAGGAGGAATGAAGCAAGTGGAATGTCAGGTGAAAAAGATCATAAAGGACGACGAAGGAGCAAGGTGGACATGTAATGAAATGCTGAAGGCCGTCCTATTCGAAAGTGAGAGTATGCTGAGAAAGACATTGTCCGGTATCATCCAGAAGGACCAAAATTAGAACGATTAGCATAGTAGATTAGCTTTTGTGAGCTTCTGTTGTAAGCAGGGCTACCAAAACTTGTTAGCCTGACACCCTTGATCCTTGGCCAAATGTGACCCAAGCCTCTAGTATATTGAGACTCAGGATTTTTTAATTTTTTTTTTCCGATCTAGGCCACGTATCGCCAGGGATAAAGGGCAAAGGCCTGTTCATGACATTTTTCAGGTTGCAATATTGAATAATAATAATAATAATAACAAAAGTGGAACACAAAGTTAACAGCTGGAGATAGGATATTAGGGAATGTCAAAATTAGACGTGGGATCTTCCAAGGAAAAAGCTTGTCTCCTCTTCTATTTGTGATTGCAATGATACCACTAAGTCTGATACTGCGGGATGTAAAAATAGCCTACGATCTTGGAAAAGGAAATGGAGAATTAAATCACCTATTGTTTATGGATGACTTAAAACTGTTTGCCAAGAATGAAAAGCAATTAGAAAGTCTTATTCATACTGTAAGAATATTTTCAGATGATATTAGAATGGAGTTTGGATTGACAAAGTGTGCATTGCTAGTTATGAAAAGAGGGAGATTTGAAAGAAGTGAAGGAATAGATATGCCAAATGGAGAAACAATGAAATCAATTGAAGAAGGAGGAGGGTATAAATACCTTGGTATTTTGGAAGCAGATGGAATCAAACATGGAGAGATGAAAGAAACTGTGAGTAAGGAATATATAAGGAGAATCAGGAAGATTATAGGATCAGAGTTAAACGGAGGAAATATCACCACAGCAATCAACTCCTGGGCTGTTTCAGTCATAAGGTATGGGGCTGGGATAATTGACTGGACAAAGGCAGAACTGCAGCAAATGGACCGAAAAACGAGAAAGTTGTTAACCATGTATGGAGCCCACTATCCCCAAGCTGATATTGATCGATTGTACCTGAGAAGAGCAGATGGAGGCAGAGGGTTAATTGGTATCGAAGACTGCGTACGGATGGAAAAAGAAAGTTTACTAAGATACGTCGAACAGAGTAAGGAGAAGCTGATACTTGCTGTTGGAAAGGAGGAAGTGTTGAAAGCTGGCAAGGGGGAGAAAGACAAGGAAGGAATACAGAAGGAACATGCCGAATTGAGAAGAAGTAAGCCATTGCACGGACAGTTTGAGAAGGCAACTAAGGAAGTCTGCGGAAGAAGATCATGGGATTGGTTGAAAAAGGGCCATCTGAAAAAGAAAACTGAAAGTACAATTGTAGCTGCACAGGATCAAGCCATACGAACCAACAACATCCGCAAACACATCCATAAAGAGGATATATCATCAATGTGTCGAATGTGTGGAAAATTTGATGAAACAATAGCACACATAGTAGCAGAGTGCCCAAGTTTAGCACAGAACGAATATAAGAAATGGAGACATGACCAAGTAGTCAGGATGATCCACTGGAAGTTATGTGAAAAATGGGGCTTTGAGAGGGGTGAGATGTGGTACACCCACAATGCAGAGAAGGTATTAGAGTCGGATGTCTGTAAGATTCTGTGGGACTTCTCCATTCAAACGGATAAGAAACTGAATCACAACAAACCAGATATAACTGTGATAGATAAAGTAAATAAAACATGTCTCATCATTGATCCATCATGCCCCTTTGACTCTCGTATAGTAGTGAAAGAAGAAGAGAAATTATCGAACTATGACGAACTCAAATACGAACTTGCAAGAATTTGGAGCATGCAGAAGGTAACCATCGTACCCATAATAATTGGAGCTTTAGGAACAGTGACAGAAAGGATCGATTCCTGGATAGAACAGATTGGCATAGACTGTCCAGTTGCACTGCTGCAGAAAGGATGCCTCCTTGGATCAGCTAGGATCATAAGAAAAGTAATGAATAGCTAAGGATAAGAAAAAGAAGACTACATATGATAGCCATGGCTGCAGGCAGTAGCCCGCTATGCATATAACATCCACCAGGAACATGAACATACCTGAGAACAAACACAATAATAATAATAATAATAATAATAATAATAATAATAATAATAATAATAATAATAATAATAATAATAATAATAATAATAATAATAATAATAATAATAATAATAATAATAATAATAATAATAATAATAATAATAATAATCAGAGACACCGAATCCGTTGTACAATTCAAAAAGATCTGAAATGTCACCTTTTGAGCTGATAGAAAATAGGTTTGCACGAATCCATGGAGGGTTCCTGTAAACCGTGGAACGACATAACGACTAATAACGACATAACGACTAATAACGAGCTATCAAATTACAGTATCGAGTTGTCTGTCCAAATTGGTGTATCAACCTGACCACCATGAGTACGGAATGGACTGATCAGTGGATCTAGGAGATAGCGGAGCTCGCGAATTTTCTGTTTCTTTGGTAAGCAAAATAAGAAACAAGCAAGCTCATCAATTTTTTCCTCTGTATCTCTTGTTTCGTGTGAGTAGAAGATGGAAAGAATGGTTCCCTATTTCCAAATCCTTTTTCCTAAAGTATCTTAATTTGTGGTTTTCTTCTCCTGGGCCAATTTAAACAGTTTTAATCTGACCCTTGGATCGTGTACTCTATAGACTTGGCCTAAGTCTGTTTCATCAATCAAAAAAATAGACCATTCCCATAATTACGCCATCACCAGCACGGCGCGCAATGCATGTCGGTACTTGTAGTTAAACACCTGGCTGACTTAATGTGTTTTGTATAGGATGTATGGGGAAATTGCGTTTTCCGTTGGAAATATCGAAGGAAAATTCCAAAAATCGGCTAAATTCCACAAAGAACATGTTCCTAGATGTTTCAGAAACTCTAGCCCTGAGCTCAGTGTACCTAAAGTTCAGATAACGGAAGTTTTCGTGAAGAAAGTAAACGAAGACTGCGTGCGGCCTAACATGAACACTGCCGAAGACTTGAGAAGCCCAGCAGAGAGGGAGAGAATGAGTTGTACTCTTCCCCTGAATCAAAAATTGAGTTTATTGACTTGTGTAGCGATGGGACCAATGGAAGTTCGAAGTTTCAATCTTATTGGCCTCTGCCTGCAATCGCACGAAGGCAAAACTTCTCCCTTTGCGTATTGAACACAATAAAGTTCACCAAAGTCAAATTGCTGCATTTTTGGCTACAGTTACATTTAAAACTATTACCCTATTGAGAACCTGAAATTGAATATATTGCTTATTGCAAGGAGGACAATCCGAGAATTTACCCAAACTCTCAACTTTGTAAAGTTTTGAGATTGTCAAATTCTGCCGTTTTCAAATTCTACCGGCATCGTGTAAACGGGGTCTGAATCTGGCAGTACTTATACTCTCGTAGTTTGTTGTTCGAAGCCCGTGATTTCCGAAAATCTCTCGCGCTTATCCAGTACATCCACGTTTTACATCAGTCTTTTATTTTCAGCATCCTTTTCAACCGAAATAGCATTAGATCTAGATTTAAAGTTCTGGCTTTCAGTCAGTAGTAATGGATTCAGTAAACAGCGTGCGAATCCGAAGACAATCACCTCTCTGTCCCTTCCATCGCTCACAATGTTTGCTTTGGCCACACTGTGCTTTCGTCAACTCTTACCGCTAAAACTTCCTTTAGCCGCTCTTTGGTCATAATAAATCCTTGGCTTGAGCTTCTAAAGCACCTTGTGACATGTTCCTCTAATAATGTAGTTGCCTTTTTCGGATTTTTCTGCGATATTTCTGACGCAAAACACAACTTTCCACTCGCTTCCCAGACACTTCCTATACAAAGCATACCAACTCGGCCAGGTTTTAACTACAAGTACCGACATGCATTGCGCGCCGCACTGGTGATGACGTAATCATGGGAATGGTCTATTGGGAAAAGGAAAATCGGGAAAGGGACCTTTCAGATAGACTTATTACATATGACATAGTTTTTCAGATCGACCAATGACAGATGACAAAACAACAGTTATCATGCAGATTGCGCTCATCTTCAGTTAACCACACAAAGCGTGTTTTGACTTCAACTTCAGAAAACTGAATCATAACAAAATGTTTATTCATAGAGTGTGAATTTACATAATGGTTGCTTTAACGTCTCAATAGGCACCTTAGAAGATTTTTAAAAATTTCGTTCTTTAATTATTAGATAAAAGATATTAGATATTGACGTATTACATAAGAAAGTTTGGCAGCAAAGTATCCTTATGATTAAAGCAATAATCCATAAGCCCCGGACCTCAGCTTCTTTCACCGCCATGAAGCAGGACGCCGTACTAATCTCTCTGGTTTTGTCTGGAGCATGAACATGCAATGTTGTTGCTCATAACTCCATTTTTAGATTACTAATTTCTTCTTACGATATGCCAAACTGTAAGTTGAAATGTCTAGAATGTAACTAGAGTGAATAGAAATTTTAAGGTTCAAAACCTTTCTCTCTGTGTTCCATCAACGTCGGAACTTTTTTTGGGACACCCGGTATTAGTTCTGTTATGTTGCCAAATTGGTTATGGTAAAATTATTATCGAGCCATCAAACTGTTACGTTATTTTGCAAAGAACTCTCTCTCTCTCTCTTATGGTAAAACTATTATTAGGGATCCAAGGCATGTTGCCTTTACCCGTACATGCAAAAGTCGTTGTTGTTGTGTCAGGAAAAAATTGTAAGGAGATACAATTTAGCGAAACAAGGGATACAGAGGATAAAATTGATGAGCTTGCTTGTTTCTTACGTTGCTTTCCAAAGAAACAGAAAATTCGCGAGCTCCGCTATCCCCTAGATCCACTGATCAGTCCATTCCGTACTCATGGTGGTCCGGTTGATACACCAATCTGTACAGACAACTCAATACTGTAATTTGATAGCTTGTTATTAGTCGTTATGTCGTTATTAGTCGTTATGTCGTTCCACGGTTTACAGGAACCCATCCATGGAAGATCATTACATCGAGGGAGGAAGCGGCCAAAACATATTTTGAGCTTATAAACATATTTTGTAAATTTTTAATTGTAATTCATTTTCTTTTGGTATCGTATTTAACTGAATGGATGTTGTGCCTAAATAAGATTAAATGAAATGAAATGAAGTGAAATAAATGAAATGAATATATATGACATATGACAGCTGAAAATCCTGCAACTAACCTGTTTTTCAAGAGCTTTGAGTTCATTAGCCAGACCTTTAACCTTTGATCAGGACTGCTGGCGCCAAACTTTAGGCCCTCTTGCAACTCATTTTCTCAGACGATAAAATTGCAAAAATAGAAGTTCTACTGATCACCAAGAGCGTACAACTATGGCAACAAGTTATTCTTCAGACTACACAAGTTGCTGCATCCATTCTCGACGATTTGCAAGAAAATACTTGCTAGAAACTTCCCTTGGAACAGACAATAAAATTTGACTTTCAATGATTCAGCAAACATGTGAAACACACCCTAGGGAGGTGGGGAACTGGGAGTTAGTGGCAGGCATTTGTGCATCACCTTGTCGTTAAAATACATTTACGCAAGCGTAAATGTTTCAGTTGTATTTAGTATTAGTGGCCAAAAATATACATACGTACACACATACATAACCAGGAATTCTACAACAACGAAGCGATCCAATCAGACACCCTGCACGTCCAACTAGGGTGAAGAATAGACCAGTTTTCGCCAAAGAGGTTCAGTCTATTTCTATCCCCACTGCTTGAAACTGAATTGTGACTTGAACCTTACTATGCTGCTTTTGAAAAAAGCCTCAATCAGTAATCCATTCTCCTTTGCAAAATATGTCCTTGGAATACACGATACGATTGAATCATCTCATCTTACTCGCCTTAGGTTGGGTCCCAGCAAGTTTAACTTGCGGCATCCAACCATTAGTGAAGGGATGCCATACATCCAATGCGCCCAACAAGCAATGGCATTGAAGGTGCGGAGGACATTTTGTTCTGCCCTTTTCATTCATTTCATTTAATCTCATCTATCCACGATATCCATTCAGTTACAACAAAGAAAAAAGAAAAGCTAATTACAATACAAATTTCCTAAGGTTACTCTCAATTAATAAAATATATTGCCTGATCTTCCATGAATTCGTGCGGAGCTGATTTCCGTTGGCTCGAAAGGTGAGATGTTAGTTTTTTTAAATCGTACGATGGAATCGGTATCTCTAATGGACTTTGGGATATTATTCCAAGCAATTGGGCCAGTGTACAAAAAACCTCTTTTGGTGTACTCTAATTTCAGTTTTTGCACATGGCGATCCCTCCTATTCCTTGTATTGTATTTTGATATGACCGACCTTTCGATGAACTTATTTTGTAGGCCTTCAGGACAAAGCTGATTGACAATTTTATGGGTCATAACTGCTCGGTCAAACGTTATCAAGTGACTTATGTTCATGAGGTTTTTATTCCAAGCATCCTTCACCTTTGAAGATTCTATCAGATCGAGTGCTCTGTTTTGGTATTTCCACAAAGTGCTTATCTTGGTATCGGAGTGGGCTCCCCATATCACGTTAGCATATCTCAAGTGGCTTTCAACAATTGCTTGATATCCATTGAGCAGCTGGGATTGTGGTAGGATATTTTTCAGTTTTCTAATCGATGCTAAGCCACCAACTACCTTCCCTTTGACTGATTTTTACTGTTCATCCCAGCACAGCTCATCGTTAACCGTAAGTCCTAGGTATTTCGCTTTATGAACTTGTTTGATTCTTGTATGATCCAAATAAGATGGTGGTAGCTCTGGTAATTTGCTTTGCCTACGAGGATGGTCAATAACCATGAACTCGGTTTTCTCACGGTGAATACTTAGTTTATTTATTCTCATCCACTCGGAAATGTTTTCTAATTCAGCCTGAAAGTTTTGTATCACGTCTCCAATCTCATTCGAAGAGAGTGAAACTTCTATGTCATCGGCATACAGATTAGCCTTTGAGAATTTTAGGCAAGTTTCAAAGTCACTAAGGTACAATATGAAGAGCAATGGGCCTAGACAGGAACCATATATATGTATTCCACATATAACTGGCCGGGAGCTCGATTTGTCACCGTTTAAAGAGCAATATTGTTGAGAGTTTTTAAGGTATGATCAAAACCATTCTACCTCAATATCCTTTATTCCATATACTTTCACATTTCTGATAAGTATTTCGTGGTCTACTGTATCGAACGCTTTCTTTAAATCAAGGAATAGCGCAAAGTTGACATTGTTTTTTGTCGATATTCTCATACCAGTAGTCTGAAACACTTATCAGAGAGGTGATGGTCGAATGCAGTTTGCGATATGCGAATTGGCTCATAGTCAATTTTCTGGTGGAGAGAAGGAAGTCCGATAATTGATCGTGCACAACTTTTTCAAATAATTTTGAAAAAACCGAGAGGACTGAAATGGGTCTATAATCATTTTCCTCATTTCGAGTACCGGATTCGTAAATTGGTGTGATTTTTGCCAGTTTCCAGTGTTTGGAAAGATTCCTTGTTTCAAAGATGCATTGAATATCATCATCAATGGCTTTTCATCCACAAAACTGGTCGCTTATAGGAAGCCTTTTAACATTTCAGTTACACGTTAAACAATCATCAAGTCCATCAAACTAAATTTTCCTTTTCCTTTTAGGATCTATTTCACATCAGAAGTCGCGCGATTCTCTTACTGACAAAATCACTTCTAATATGAAAGATACAATATTGATAGCATGGGTGCGGTATACAGACGATTTTGACTCTGAGCGAAGAGCAATGATGGCAGTTGTTGCAGTTGCTCTCTTGGCTGGGGTATTGCTCTTCCAACATCATTGGCTATGCATGCTTGGCATTCAACTTGGAGCCGGCTCAACTATTTAGCAGTAAAAACAGTTTATAAGAAGCCTTTAGAAATTGTATATCTAGTTGTAATTTCCTAGCATGCTTCACGAAATGGTCATGGGGTAGTCATGTTCATTTACTTTCCGTGATATCTTTCTTTTAGTGCTTTGAAAAGTGTCATTAGCAGTTCGTTTAGCGAACTGTTCACATTGAATATAGAAAGACCTTTATCAGGCTGAGGACTTACTAAGAGTCTCGTAAGTTCGAAAAGTTGTTGATAAGAAATCAATGAAACGAGAATTATTAGAATGTAGCGATTCAAAACTTTTCATACTTGACCACATACCTGCAGATCTAAAGTAGTTCACGAAAAATATGTATCCATTTTCAGCAAGGCTGGCCATTTGTCCCTGACCATGCAACAGTAGACACTTTTGGTACCAAAGTTTGAAATCCTAAGGAACAAAATTCTCTTTAAAAGAAATAATTAACGCTTGTCAAACCGATGCATATTTCCTGCGTTCACAAATAAAGTATGTTTTTGCTATCAATGTTTCGAGGTCTCGCCTGAACAGTCAGCAAGACAGCTTTAGTTTGATAAAGAGTTTTCAGAGATTTTACGTTTCCTTGACACAGAGGTATAAAGGGAATCTAAGCATAAAAAAGGCTCAAGCAACTTGCGATAGAATTCTACCTTATCAGATATGAGTATTTCCTTAGACTTATACAGAGTCGTAGCTTCGCTCTAAGCAACATTACCCCTTTGAACAACGGTTGTCACGGTCAACTTTGAACGACGGTTATCACGATACAAAGTAGATCTAAACATCATTCAAAGATGGCAGCTCGAAGCATCGACAGCCCAACCAAAGGAGACTATGATTTCACACGGAAGGCGACAGTGATCTTGAAACGTTCTTGAAAACTTGCGAAAAATCCTCACTTGTCCTCGCATTCTCTGTTGTATCGCTTTTGTATCAAATTTGACACGTCGGTGTCTGGCATTACATGGGTCTCTTTCCGTTGCACGACCATGACTCGTCCCACAAGAAATCAGTTTCATTCATATTGACTTGAACGAATTTAAATGATGATTATCAAGATTTGAACATCGATGAGAAACACTCAGCCATCGACCATTTATCAAATTGCCTTTCAAGTTATTTGGAGGCTGCCGAATGCTCTCTAATTTCGCTCGAGGTCTTATTTGCTTTTCAAAATCAACTACGCGAACACAAATTATTGTAAAAGGACTTCATGAAGCAGGAATGAGGGGACGTGCTAAACGATTTTTAAAATTTCATTTGAACCTGACCAGAGTACAACAATATTTTTCACAAGTAGTTGACTTGCGCTGTTAGAGGTGGGCTGTGGTGTGGGAGAATTGTGAGTTTTATGGATATTACTCAAAAACAAAGGCTCAACAAATATTTTCCAGCAATTTTCCTTAATTTAGCTTTTAAAAGTTTTAAATTTGCTGGATAAATTTGCATTGAAATATTTTTTCCATATCATAAGCAAAGATGTGTGAGATATATGAGATGTGTCAAAGATTGTTTCTCCATTTGCATGACTGATTAGGGAAATAACTGCACTATAATCATAATCATAAAAAACTTATTTAAAGTTGGTTTATTTGTAGCTAACAACGGCTAATTTACACCAACTATCTACATAATATATGATATAACAAAAGACCCTAAATTAAGTGCAAATGTAGCACGTGCAGTAATTGCCATCCCAGCAACGTATTTTTTTTTGAATTTCACGAGAGAAGTTGTCAATTTTAGGTCATCACTAAGAGCATTCCACAATAGACTGCCTCTAAAGGATAGGGAATTTATTCCGTAGCGCTGAGAACTCACCGAGGGGAGCTTGCATAGTTCCTTAGTCCGAAGGTTGTAGGGAACATCTTTCTTAACAAAGAAATCCCACATGTACTCAGGATTGAGATGGTTCATTGATTTGTAGATTTCCACCATGAGGTATTGTAGATTCTTTTTATGTGTTGTCTTTGTATCACCCCTATCTAACAGTTCCTCAAACGTGGATTCATAGTCTCTATGAATAGATGAAACTACTCATTTCTGTCTGACGAAAATTCATGTGAAAGAAACTTTTCGAAAAGTCATTTATTTGATAGCTATATAAGGTACCACTTAACACGTTTTGTTAGAATTACGTATTTCATAAAACCTCAACACAATACTAAACCTCAGGCATGGGGCTAGGCTTCAGCAATTGGATGGTCTGTGACCATGGTCAAGCAAAATCTTGAATCACTATTGACCATATGTTAAAACCATGTACGACCACGGCCAGCCATTATTTCATGGTCATATGTTTTTGCAGGGATAAAAATGATGTTTTGCAGGGATAAAAATGTCCTGGATGAAATTTCGTCAAATACCGAAAGATTGGGAGGAAACTTCTTTCAATTTGAGATCATATGCAATTTCAGATTTGTCACTGTAGAACTTCCATCATACATTTCATTATTTTGATTCTTTGTAACAACAGCTACTGTAAATATTTACAGAAGCTGTAATCTTAGGTCAAGGGTAATGCATTATATTATTGAATTTGATCCTTTTTTTTAAATAAAAAAGTAAAAACAATGACACTTAAAGTTTTGAACGGAGGAAATATCAATTAAATTGTGTTATTCTATACAATTTATGTCTTACTTCTTAATTTTGAAAGAAGATTCGAAGGTAAAAATTCTGATAACTCAGCCAGGAAACCTAAATGTGCTTCGAGCAGGCAAATGACGTCTTTTCCATTTGCGAAATGCAATCAATTCCAAAAGCTACTTTCACCTGAAATTGACGCATCAATCTCAGAAACTTAAAGAAATTCAAAATTTATTCTTGTTCGGGCAGTTGAAGGTTGACTTTCATTAGACAAAGTCAAAATTGAAAATTTTTAAGGACTTTCATGCTCCCATTTCTCAGCAACTTGGTTTTCCAGGCCAATTTATCTAAGTTTGTAGATTTTCGTTCGAATCTTCTTTCAAAGGTAAAAATCCAACACAAAGTGCATCAAGTAACACCATTTAGCCGATATTTCTGCCAGTTAAAACATCATCCCAGCCAGATTTCTGCCAGCCATCTCATCAATTTTGTTCCCTTCAAAATAAGTCCACCACTTCGAAATTTTAATCTCGCAAAGTCAGAACAACATCACTATATCAATTCAACTTTGGATTCTGGTGATCAGACAAAGAAATGACGAATAGTTTCCCGCTAAACCTGTTTGATTGGAGGTCTCGGTTGGATAAAAAACTGTTTATTTTGTTACGAGACTAATCGACAATAGGATATTCCCGATGCCATTTTGAAGTTGTTGTTCGAAGCTCAAAAAATTCCTGAAGGAAAGCGAAGCAGAATGTAATTCTAGTTTCCTAGGCTACACCCAGTTGTTGCACATACAAAACTTTCCTCTTCTCGCACAACAATTTTCAACAAATAGCACTTTGAAACTCTTACTTTTACACGAAGTCAATCTGCCACAGCTTTGCGATGATATGGCACGCCATTCCGCCATTACACTACACAACATCAAACGCAAAAGACTCGCTCTGCAGCTTCAAAAGCAAACATATTGCTCTTAGCCAATCAAATTGCAGCATTGTTGTAATAATGATAGTAATTTTGCAACAAAAAGTCGTGGCAAATTTCCGTCTCAATCAACGGTTAGATTATAAGACCAGTATTTCCTGCTGACATTAATCAGTTACTCAAATATGGTGTGGGGCGTGTCACTCCCCATTTGTCTTATACACGCTTAGGTTCCCTTTAAAGTGAATATGACGCGAAAAGTTTTAGTGATGAAAAACGTCAATTTGAATGTGCTGATTTCGAATTTCGACATTAAACTTTCCAAAACTGAACCGTTTATTAGTTACAGCCTTTTGAAAATAAAATTTCTTCACAAAAAAGTGTCCGGGGATCTGGGTCGAATTTTTGGACTTGTGACGTAAAGTGTTTGGGTAGGATGACAGGAGATACTTCCATATCAAAGGATAGCACTGTAGTCACAAGGGTTTTTAGGGTTTAATAGTTGCCCTACAGAAAACCTCCATACTCATATGATTTAAATGCCACGGAATTTATATTCTCGCACCATTTTGGCAATTAATTGATGTCTTTTGAACACCTGAATTCCACAAATTGGCACTCAATTAACGCTTTCTTTGATGAAAGAAGTGGTATTATATTTAACCACCGGGATATTGGATTGTGACTACCAGCATGACTCAGAGAAACGAATGAAAGTTCAATGGGAATATGAGCTCATCCTTTCATCACAACTACTCGCTTAGTTTCCTCACGAATTCAAGTTTCAAACCATTGCAAACAGAGTACAAACAGACAGCTTCGCTTGAAGAAGGACTTCAAAAATTTGTTGTACAGTGTCTCAAGTGGACAGAGGTCATAAGAAGGGAGGGAAAGAATTCAGACCAACAGTAGTTTAACCCTTGTTTGGTCAACTATGGCTATGCTGCGAAAGTGAGGGTCTACGGGTTTAGGCCATGTCCATTCTGTCTGGTTGGCACTCGAATACATTTATTTCGCTGTAATCGCATTTTTCAAAGTTTCATGAGGTCCAGAGATATGGTGATACAACAGAAACTTTGCTTTGGTAAGTGCTGATCTCTACTTAGCGATATCAGACTAAATCAAGCACAAGTCTAGTAGTTTGGTGTCTGATCACTCTCTTGGTAGAATTGAGAACCGCGTAAAATCACGGGTATCATAAGTCTGGTCAAGATTCCTTCCCCAGAGTGCAGGACTTCGTCCCGTGAAATGCCAATATTCAACCGTTTACAAGCCATAAATGTCTGAAATATTTGCAACATAGACTATCATTTATTTATTGTTATTTCAAACCCGTGAGTTACATATGCAAAGGTTGCTGCGAGACATGGTTTCGTGATATCCAGCTTGCAAAAAAAAAGTTCTTTACGACATTCACGAGAGAAAAAATATTTGAAACATTGTAAATTTAGCAGTTGAAGTATTCAAGAAACCAGGGGTGGAATTCCTTAGTTTTGATCGGTTAAAATGGTGAATAAACAATCCAAACCTGACCACTTATCAAGGTTTCGTAATGGTTTCATGTATGAAGCAAAATAATAATAATAATAATAATAATAATAATAATAATAATAATAATAATAATAATAATAATAATAATAATAATAATAATAATAATAATAATAATAATAATAATAATAATAATAATAATAACAATAATAATAATAATAATAATAATAATAATAATAATAATAATAATAAATAATTAATTATAATAATACAAGTATCAAGTATCTTGGGATGTTAGAGGCAGATGGAGTGAAGCATATGGATATGAAGGAAAATGTTACAAAGGAGTACTATAGAAGGGTGAGAAAGATACTGAAATCGAAGTTGAATGGGGCTAACGTTATTAATGCAATAAACACACGGGCTGTTGCAATAATAAGATACGGAGCTGGTATAATCAAATGGAAAAAAGAGGAATTGAGAAATATCGACCGAAAAACAAGAAAGCTGATGAATATGCATCGAGCGCTCCATCCTCAAGCGGATGTGGACAGATTGTACATCAAAAGAGCAGAGGGCGGAAGGGGTATGATAAGTGTTGAAGACTGTGTTGAAATCGAAACAAATAGTTTGCACCAATACATAATCGAAAGTAAAGAGAAGTTGCTCAAGAGTGTGAAAGACGAAGGGATCCTTGGTGAAGGCATGTCTAAGGAGGATGTTGCAGAGAAACGAAAAAATCAATATAAAGAAAAGCCACTGCATGGGCAATATGTGAGAAGTACAGAAGAGATAAGAGATGACAAGAGCTGGAATTGGTTGAAAAGAGGAACATTAAAGAAAGAGACCGAGGGAACACTGATGGCAGCTCAAGACCAAGCCTTGAGGACAAATGCAATAAAGAGTAGAATTGACAAACAAGATATATCACCCATGTGCAGGCTTTGTGGAGAAAGAGAAGAGACCATCAGCCATATTGTTGCAGAGTGCACAAAACTCGCACAGAAGCAATATCGCCACTGGCGCCATGACAGGGTCGCATTGGTTATACACTGGACATTATGCAAAAGATTTGGATTCCCCCATGGCAATCAGTGGTATGAACATGTACCAGAAAGAGTATTAGAAAATGAAAATGTAAAGCTACTGTGGGACTTTTCTATTCAGACGGATCACCACCTTGAACACAATAAACCTGATATATTGATACACGAGAAAACAAGCAGGGGATGCTATGTCATAGATGTCGAATGCCCATTTGATACAAGGGTAAAGACGAAAGAGCTTGAGAAGGTTGAACGTTATCAGGACTTAAAAAGAGAAATTGGTAGGATCTGGGAATGCAGAAATGTATGCGTTGTTCCAATCGTTATAGGGGCGTTGGGTACATTGAGCAAGAACTTTAGCTCATGGGCAGCAAAGATACAAGTAGAAGAGGAGATTGACATGATGCAGAAAGCTTGTGTGTTAGGAACTGCAAAGATCATCAGGAACGTTCTAGATATCTAAGGTCAAGGGTATTGACTTGATATCTAGCTGAACAACAAACCACCAATGACGTAAAAAAGATGCATGGTGTGAAAAAAACAATGATAATAATAATAATGCCATTACATAGAATGCCGGAAAACAGATATAGTTGTTGTAGAAAAGGAAGAAAAGAAATGCATAATGATTGACATTGCCATCCCAGGAGACAACAGAGTTGGTGCAAAGGAAAAGGAAAAGATAGAGAAATATGATAACTTAAAGTGGGAGGTCAAGAAAATGTGGTCAATGAAAAAGGTAGAGATAGTACCAGTGGTTATTGGAGCACTTGCAGCTGTCAGTAAGAATTTTGAACAATACATAGAAAGGTTAGGAATACAAATAAAGACAGAACATCTACAGAAGACCGCTTTACTGGGAACAGCAAGGATATTGAGAAGGACATTAGAGAACTGAATGGCAAAGGAGAAAGATCAGGATGGAACTCATTCAAATGATGTTACTGAGGACAGAAGGGCGTAGCTAGCAGATAAGACAATGTCACCTTAGTTTACTGGATGTAGACAGCTGACATTGGAAAATACCAGCAGAACATCAAGATGTGCGAACTGAAACAACAATAATAATAATAATAATAATAATAAAAATAATAATAATAATAATAATAATAATAATAATAATAATAATAATAATACCTGGCAGAAGGAGTAAAATTACCTGATGAGAGAAAGATTAGAAGCCTAAAGGAAGATGAAAGCTACAAATATCTCGGAGTGCTTGAGGCAGATGACTTGAAAAGATCAGAAATGAAAGAAAATATAAAGAAAGAATACAAAAGAAGAGTAAGGAAGGTCTTAGAGACGAAGCTGAATGGCCATAACTTAATCAAAGCTATCAATACTTGGGCAGTAGCTGTCATCCGATATTCAGCTCCCTTCCTAGACTGGAACAAAGATGAGCTTTCAGCTTTGGATAGAAGAACAAGAAAGTTGATGACGATGCACAAAGCGTTGCACCCAAAGAGCAATGTAGATAGACTATACCTATCAAGGAAAGAAGGTGGAAGAGGTCTTATCAGTATCGAAGACACTGTGAGAACTGCGATACTTGGACTACAGAAATACATCCAGGAGAGTGAAGAAAAGCTAATCACTGCCGCAAGGAAACCAGAAGATATAGTAGAAACAGCAAAGGGATTCAAAAGTAGAAGAGCAAAGGAACGTAAGCAAGACTGGACCGACAAAGCGTTACATGGACAGTTTTTAAGACAAACAGAAGCAGTTGCTAGCAAGGATAGGTGGGGATGGCTTAGTAAGGGAGGAATTAAAAGAGAAACGGAAACGCTCATCCTAGCTGCGCAGGAACAAGCAATTAGAACAAATCAGATAAAAGCAAAGATCGATAAAACGCAGGAGGATAGTTTATGCCGAATGTGTAAGCAAGCTGATGAAACAGTAAATCATCTCTTAAGTGAATGCAGCAAGATGGCGCAAAAAGAGTTTAAACGACGTCATGATTGGGTCGGAAAAAAGATCCACTGGGAAGCTTGCCTGAAATATGGATTTGATGTAAAAAGCAAATGGTATGAACACGAACCAGAAACAACAATGGACAATGATGTCAGTACAATTCTCTGGGACTTCAACATACAAACAGATCATGTCATACAAGCAAGGCGTCCAGACTTAATCATCAAGGATAAAGTGAAGAATGAATGCCTGATAGTGGACTTCGCTATTCCATACGACAGTCGAGTTGAAACAAAAGAATTCGAAAAGTTAGAGAAATACCAAGATCTGGCCAGGGAACTTAAAAAATTGTGGAACATGAGTGTGCGGATCATACCTATAGTTATTGGTGCCCTTGGAACAACCCCTAAAGACCTCCGAAAAAGACTCAAAGAAATCGGAATCGACACCAAGATCGTTGAACTGCAGAAAACAGCCATCCTGAATTCTGCCAGAATCCTCAGGAAAGTCCTCGAGTTTTGAGGAGACTTGCTGTCACCAAGCCTCAAGGACAAATCATGAACCATTTAAAGAAAATGTGCGACAAATAGATAATAATAATAATGATAATAAGCTTCTTCTCGCTTAATCCTTCTACCTTTGCACTTAGATCCCGAGGGAGTGGAAGGATATGCTGGTCGGTTAACTTCGTGCATTTTGCACGTGGTGTTGGGGTGGAATTCCCCATCGGGCTATTCGGGATTTAGCAAATTAAGCAAATCCTTGGAGGGTTACTGGCTGGCGTCTCTTTTTCTGTTCCCTTGGAAATTAGGATTCTGCTACGGAGGACACTCTCAATCCCATGTGGGTAAAGGAACCAAAAAGATAGGCTGTATTATTATTATTATTATCATCATTATTATTATTATTATTATTATTATCATTATTATTATTGTAACTCTATGGTTAGGAAGGTGTAGTATTTTATTCTTGTTTTTATCTTAAAGCCTGGTTCGTGCTGGGTCTTTTGGGTCTGTTGGGGTCGTGCGGGGGGACCCGAGAGACAGAGACTTAAACTCCAGTTCTTTGTCTTTCGGGTTTTTTTGCGCTGCCCTGGTGGCCCGGGAGACCCGGTGTGAATCAGGCCTAGGTTTCTGTTAATTTTGTTTACGTTGTAATGTATTTTATGTTCATAATTCGAGTTGTATCAAGGGTATTCTAATTTTGATTTTATGGAAATTTTATGTTAATTTTAATTTTGTTTACAACGTATAAAACCTGGCTTGTCCCCAATTGTAAGTAAACTGAGGAAGATTTTAAATCGAAAGGTTTTTAGCAAAATTGCAGTTGTGTTTCTTGATTATAATAATAATAATAATAATAATAATAATAATAATAATAATAATAATAATAATAATAATAATAATAATAATAACAATAATAATAATGATAATTAATGATGATAATAATAATAATAATAATAATAATAATAATAATAATAATAATAATAATAATAATAATAATAATAATAATAATAATAATAATAATAATAATAATAATAATAATAATAACAATAATATCAAACTCGAACCATCACAACTGTTTTATATCAGACGTTTCGATGTAAAATCTTCTTCAGTGTATTTACAAATCCAGAGAGCCAAGTATTTATACTCTAAACCTAAAATTTGCATAAAAATGTATTTCTAAGACCCAGACAAATAAAAGAAAAATTATTATTTTAAAGTCCTATTGAAATAAAAAGAAGTTTTTACATAAGAACAAAGCGGTTTCGAAACAAGGAATGATTTTCGTGCACAAAATTCCCCCAAGTGGCCTTCCAACGTGTTCTCCTCCCTTTTTTTCTTTTTTGGATTTGGACTGGCTAGAAAGGGAGTGAAAGCTCTGCGTGACAAGAACTTATACAACCCGAGACAGAAGGCAAGGAGTGTAAGCCAGTGACCCTCCAAGGATTTGCTTAAGTTGCTAAATCCAGGATAGCTCGATAGGGAATTCCACCCCACCACTACGTGCAATTTTGCATGAAGTCAGCCAGCCAACACCCCTACCATTACGCTGCCCATGTTTTTCAATGCAATGGTAAGAGAACTAAGCAGTGCCGCAAGCAAATATATCCAGCTCAACATCGGCTGCCCTCTCATTTAGGCCATTTGGTGTAAACAAACCCAATTTGTATTGCCAAAAAAGCTCCTTCCTGCGAAGGGAATACACATCCTGTGCTCCGTGAATGAGGTGAATAACGACCGAAAATTCAGCATTGTGGCCTTCCTCGAAAAAATGAGAGAAAAAGCTTGCCTAAGGTAACGCCTTTCCCGTAGCAAGAGTACCAGCATCACGTTTCTGTTTGTAAGTCCGAAAGTATGATTTGTACACGTTAAACCTTTGACGAAATTTTGTTTTAGTGCTGCCAACATACTTTTTGTTGCAACATGTACATTGCAACATATAAACTACGTTTGTAGAATTGCAATCGTAAGCCCCTGAAATATTCTTAAAAGATCGCGAGTCATTCGCATTAGAGAAACTGCAGCCCTCTTGAATAACAGGGCAGATTTGACATCTCTTACCACTGCATTTAAATATTCCTTTTGGCACCAGCTCCTGATCTTGAGTTTGCAATTTAGCGCGAACCAAAATGTCTTTAAGGTTTTTTGCCCTCCTAAATGAAACGAAAACTTTTCCGGCAAATTGCTTGCGATGTTCGTCGTCAACGAGAAGAATATTGGCACATTTTCGCAAAATATTGCTTACCCCCTGAATTGCCGGATGGCAAGTTAGAACCAACGGTATCCTCGTGTCATCCTTCTGCTTGGAGATCCCATTTAGCAGGATTTCCCTATCCAATTGTCTAACCTTGTCTAACTGACTGTCGATTTCCCCATCATGATACCCCCTCCCAATAAGCCACGATTTTAAATCCCCCATCCGTTCGTCAAAAAATGAATCTTTGGAACAAATGCGCCTTATGCGAAGGGCCTGTCCGTATGGGATGCCCTTTTTGGTGTGATAAGGATGACAAGAGGAACGGTGCAGGAGCTGATGTGTATCAGTCTGTTTCGTGTAGAGATCTGTCACTAACTTGCTACCTTTTCTAATGACCTTAGTGTCAAGAAAGTTGACGCTCTCCTTGGACCACTCAGCTTAATAATAATAATAATAAATAATAATAATAATAATAATAATAATAATAATAATAATAATAATAATAATAATAATAATAATAATAATAATAATAATAATAAATAAACAAAAAGCACCATCTAAAAATAACAGAAAATAAAGTAAGAAAACACAGAAAATAAAGTAATAATGATAATAATGATAATAATAATAATAATAATAATAATTCCGATTCTTAAACTCATTAATAGACTGAGCATTCCTTATGTGGTGAGGTAGCGATAGCCACAGACGCTGCCCTCTACATTTGATGGTGTCAGATCCGTAACTTGTTGTTCTTACCCTTGGTAGCAAAAATTCATTAATGCTTCTCAGATTATAAGCAACAGTACGCTCACAGAAAATCTCCGTTATAAAAGGGGGGTTTATGTTTTCCTTAGTTTTGAACATTTCAATCAAAAAAGTTTGCAAGTTCTTTGCATGAATACTAACCGAGTCATCTCATTCTAGCAGGGTGTTAAAGCTAGGTTCAAAATCCTTGTATGCGATTCTCAGGGCCCTTTCATGTATTCTATTAATCTTATTATTCAGGAGTCTACTTTGAAACATCCAGACTAATGGACTGTACTGAAACTGGCTAATTACAAAGGCTTTCATTAGGATTCTTAGTTTTTAGAGTCCATATATCAAGATATGCGAGCGAGGGCAAAATGTTTGTTACCAGCCTTCTTACATAACTTACTGACATGTGTCTCAAAATTTAGCCTTTTGTCGACCACAACGCCGAGTCAGCGTTTTCTATCACAGAATCTCCTACATTAATTGTGACCTTCTGATTAGAATTTCTACCAAGCACGAGAAAATGACATTTATCTGTATTCAACTTCATAAAGTTATCAGCGAACCATTGGATAATTATGTTTGAATCATTCTCCAACCTTGCAATTACATTATCAAGACTATTATCGCATGCATATATGGTTGTGTCATCCGCGTAATTGCATATATCTGTATCCTGTACGGAGAGCAACAAATCATTCACATAGATGTTAAAGAACAGGAGACCTAGAACTGATCCTTATGGAACACCAAGAGACAGTTGTTTGTAGGCACTAAATGACCCATTAATCTTAACTCTCTGGTGCCTATTTTCTAAGAAGCTGTTAATGAGACGCAGTGCTTCAAGGCTGAATCCATAAGCATCTAGTTTTGCAAAAAGGAGGTCGTGTTTAATACAATCGAGAGCTTTGGATAAGTCCATCAGAATTGCACCAATATTCTTTCCTTTGTCTAGGCTTGTTTTCCATTTTTCAAATATTCGAACCAACGCATGCTGCGCATTATACCCTGTACGAAAACCGCAAAGAAGTGACGATAAATAGGGTCCCATATAATCAATAATCTGTTTGTCCAGAAGTCTCTCAAAACCTTAAAAACAGTTGGCAAAACGCTCACGGGTCTATAAATTTTCCTCCTGGTTTTCTCCTCCATTTTATGAAGAGAAGTAACATCTGCTAGTTTCAATAAGTCCGGAAACAAACCATTTTGCACACAATCGTTGAAAAGAAGCTGCATGGATTCGGAGCAAATTTCAGAGCTGCTTTTCAGCACCTTTGCAGGTATATTTTTAAAGGTTGTTGCCTTTTTAGGATTAAGCCTCCCAATTTCAGTATGCATCTGTTCCAAAGAAACCTTTTGGAATTTGAAGAAACTGTCGTTTTGAGCTAAACTACGGATTTTCTTCATGCTTGGGTGGTTGGAATATTTGATTATAGGTCAATCTATGGGATCTGAGACACCTTCTGTACTTAAAATAACCTCACTGTTCTCCGTAAGACCTAATGAGTCAGTAATAGATACAAAATGATCGTTCAGGGTTTCAGCAACTTCCTTATCATTGGAGATTATTGTGTCGTTCTCAATAAGGGTAATTTTTGAATTTGATCGACCTTTATCGGAAAGGACTGGTTTCACAGTTTTCCAAAACTTTTTATTGTCAGTAATATCAGAAATATTCAAATTTTTGTAAAATTTTTTTTTTCCTTTCAAAATAACTTAATACACAAGTTGCGCTGCCGGCGAAACGCTTCCCAGTGTTCAGCAGTGCGGCCTTTATTATATCTATTTTTCAATCGAGAACGCAACATAGTAGCTTTACGGAGAACTCGATTCATGAAGGGTCCATCATTGGCCCTTGCGTATTTCTTTGTCATCGGTGCATGTTTATCAAGAACTTTTTCAAAGAAATTTTGAAAAGAGCTGTAGTCTAAATCTGTTGTTTTGATACTGTCCAACTCTTCCTTAAGTTCACGTTTGAAAGTTTCTTCCGAAAAGATCTTATAATCTCTGTAGTTAATAACAGTTGGCCCAGTTTTTTTGTACGTTGTTTCAAAACTGTAACTATCATTTTGTAGAAGTCAGAGAGACCTGTCTCAAATGTAGTGGTATGTTGGAAACTTCTGTACCTATTTGTTAAGATTAGGTCAATACACCGTGGATTATCAGCCCTGAAACAGATTGGCTCTTTTTCCAGATTTTTGAGGTCATAGCTGTTCATAAAAGTACGAATCTGCTGATCTGTCTCCAATGTATTAAAATCACCAAGCAACAAAAAATTGTCACATTTTTCACTGTGATGATCAACTGCTTCACATTGCATGGCATTCTCAGCATTGCATGGTGTTCTCATTCCACAAACTCTTTTTTCATTTTCATTTCATTTCTTTTTTCATTTTAAATTTTTTATACACGGTGGTCCCATCAACCAAGAGTGGCTGCTTTTCAGGGGGCCGTGGAAAAAACCTAATTACAATACTACTAAAATAAAAAAGAATATTTACAATGTTAAATTAAAATAAATGAAAAATTAAAATCTATTTACATTTCAGTCTACATTTAAAAGTAGACAGAGAGGGGGCTAGCTTGACCTCATGTTTTAATTCATTCTAAACCTTTGCTCCACGGAACGAAAATGCTACAAAGGCCTGGTAATCTCTTTACGCCTTCTCTTTACTCGAACTCTTTACGCAACAGAGGCCTGGTAATCAACGGTCTGATCGCGCATAATTGCCGCCACTTTTCGATGCAAAGTGGGTGCTGCTCAGCCCCATTTTCTGAAGAAATAAGCGTCTAAATTAAAAAACAAAGTACACCATCGTGACCAGCGATGTTCAATGCATTATATTAGACAATAAAAGTTTAGCGTCATATTCACTTTAATAAGATATTTTAATGCAAACACTGCAATTCAGTGAAATAATAAATTTTTGTCTCAAAATTGAAGTTATCCTTTCATTTACGCGCACGAGTATTAATCAAAGCAATCGAATCACAAGTTTTTAATAAATCAACGATTGAACACAAGGGATCCTGAATGACCTTCCTTCATGATGGCATGCCACTAACTAAGTAACAACTTGGCAATTCTCTTAACGTAAGGCAAGATTCAGTTTCATGACTACAGAAGTGCAAGAGATCAGGGATGCATTTGCCACGGTTAAGACAGCAAAGAGCTTTGGGACTGACAACATCTCTAGCTACTTTTCGAAGCTTGCGCTGCCTTTTATTGAAAACTCACTTGCTTTCCTGTTCAATACATCCATTGAAACAAGTCGTTTTCCCGACTCATGGAAAGTTGCTAGAGTTACTCCGATTTTCAAGGAAGGAGATAAGGCTGAGGAGTCTAACTATCGACCAATATCAGTCTTGCCTGTCATCTCAACGCTCTTTGAAAAATTAGTAACAAATCAGCTGTACCAGTATATGAATGATAATGGACACTTTTCACCTGGCCAATCCGGCTTTTTGCGCCTTCATTCAACAGTTACATGCTTGCTTAAAAATACTGACGACTGGTACAATGGAATGGATCTTGGAAAGCTTGTGGGATTGGTGTTCATTGACCTTAAAAAGGCATTCGATACTGTTGATCATAACATTCTCTGCGAAAAGCTTGAGCTTTACGGCGTACAGCAACGTGAACTCTCTTGGTTTAAATCCTACTTTTCCAACCGGAAACAATTTTGCAGGGCAAATGGTGTGGATTCAAAAATTGGGGACATAGAAATTGGTGTTCCACAAGGTTCATGTCTCGGCCCTCTTCTCTTCCTCATCTTCATCAATGATCTCCCACAAGCTGTCCAGGATTCTACTGTGTCCATGTATGCTGATGACACCAGTCTGTGCTACCAGTCTCACGATTTGACTCGGCTGAACAAGGCTATCAATAGCGACCTCAAAAAGCTGGATACTTGGCTATAAGGCAACAAGCTTTCCCTGAATGTTGCGAAAACCCATTCCATGCTTATCTCTACCAAGCAAAAACAGAACAGTATCAAAAGTCAAAATAAAGACCTGGATCTGAAAATTCGCGACAATGATCTTGAAGTAGTCAAAAAGACAAAATACCTTGGTGTGCAAATCGACTGCTCTTTGAACTGGAAAGAACAAATCAAAGCAGTTTCTAGCAAGGTCTCAAGGGCAGTTGGCTTTTTAAGACATGCCAAGTCTTTTCTCCCGAAAGAAACTTTGCAGACTCTCTACACCGGCATTGTGGAGCCACACTTTCGATACTGCTGTTCCGTCTGGGGCTGCGCCGCTTTAACTGAAATTAATCAGTTGCAAAAGCTTCAAAACCGTGCTGCTAGGATAATAACAAATAGCAGCTTTGATGCCCCAGGCGGACCTCTTATCGAAGAGACGGAGTGGAAGACCATTGACGAACTAATTACGTGTGAATCTAAGACAATGGTCTTTTAAGTCCCTGAATCAACTGGCTCCAGAATACCTTTGTGGGCTTTTCACTCGAAATTCGCTATGCTCATCATATAGCCTTCGTAATACGGGGACCGACCTAAGGTTACCGAACAAAAGGTCATCAAATGGCCAGAGATGTTTCTCATATAGAGGTGCAAAATTATGGAATGGCCTGTCAGCCGAGTCAAAGCAGGCAACCTCCTTGTATAGTTTCAAGAAAACTATTTAAAAAGTGATCCCTTTCATTTTGATTTTAGGTTTGAATTTTTCACTTCATTGTAAATAGGTTTTGAGCATTGTAAATATGGCTTTATAGTTTAATTTTTTTTATAGCTTTTCACTTTCTTTTTAGATTGTAATTAAATGTTTTTATTGGAGGGCCCCTTTAAAATCAACTTGTTGAAGGGCAACCCTCCTTAAATATATAAAATGAAATGAAAATGAATGAAATGAATCACCTTGTAACATTGCGGTATCGCTGCAAGATAACCTGGTTTATATAAATTCGTTATTGAGGGCCTAACGATTGCTGATACTGATGCAGCACCTTGTTATGACAAACTAAATGGATGAAGGGTTTTTCTTACATCTTTCTTGGTAATTTCAATCGTTCCTTGGTTGCTGTCATTATCCACATCTTCAACAGTTGTAGGCTCTGGCGATAAAAGAATGGCAATGTATAGACACAAATGTATCGAGAATACACCACAGAATTTTTGAGACTCTCACTAAAAACATACTGTTTCTGTACCAGTATCTTAGTTTATTGCAGAGAGTCAACACATAATGTACCGATAAATCAAATCAACCGATACAGACTTCTTGGTTTAATTTCCGCCTTTTAAGTAATTTGTTTAAACGATATGCCAAATTGTAAGTTGAAATATCTACTTAGTAAACAGAATGATTAGAATTTGTCAAATTCAAGCCTCTATTCTGTGCATTCAATCAAACGTCGGAAGTCTTTTTGGGGCACCCGGTATGCCTCCTACCGTTTGGTTTTATGTCCAGTTAGTATACTTAACACTTTTCCAAAATTTTTGAAACGATTCCAAAGGAACAGCTCAGCCCCTTCCTTGATAAAACTCTCTCAATTATTATTGCAGCGTATAGAACAGCTTACAGTACACAGCATGTTTTGATAAAAGAGTGGAAATCTAGGCTTGATAACAACTTTATTGTAGGGTCCGATTTGATGGATCTGTCAAAAGTTTTTGATTGCATCCCGCACGATTTGATTATAGCTAAACTTCATGCTTGTGGTTTTGATGAAAATGCCCTGGTTCTCGTTTATTCCTATCTTAAAAAAAACGGAAGCAGAGTGTCCAAATAAATAACGTCTAAAGTTCTTTTCAAGAAGTTGTATTAGGAGTGCCCCAGGGATCAATTTTAGGACCTATACTGCTCAATTTCTACATAAATGATCTTTTCTCTTTTATAAAGCAAGCAACCATGTATAATTATGCTGATGACAACACGCTAGCTTTCTTTTCCAAATCCTTGCCAGATCTTGTCAACATTTTGGAAAATGAAGCAGACAGCGCTTTGTCATGGCTCGAACAAAATGAGGTGATTGCGAACCCGAACAAATTCCATGCACCATTTGTTAAAAAAGACCAGACAAATACTTGTGATATTAACCTTGACCTTCACGGACATTCTATCACATCTGAAGAGACTGTTAAACTCCTAGGTGTAGCACTAGATTACAAATTGAATTTTGACCCTAATATATCAAGCCTTTGTAAAAAAGCTGCGGCACAGCTGAAAGTTCTTGAGCGACTCAAGTCATTTATTGGATTTGCTGAAAGAGAAGTTTTGGTTCAAAGTTTCGTGTACTCGAATTTTAGCCACTGTCCTTTAGTTTGGTATTTTTCATCTTCAAAATCGCTTCAGCAAATTGAAAGGATACAGGAACGCGCGCTAAGATTTTTCTACAATGATCATAAAAGTTCCTATGATGATTTTTTTATGCAAATATAAAAAAGTTTACAATGTGTGCTACATCTAACTAAACGTTTCTAATTACTATACGACACTACAGGTACGATGCCATGGGGAGCGAAAGATAATGACTACCCCATGGCCAATATAAAAGGACATACAACGTTGAACTGACTACGACTACATTACAAACGACTTAAAACTAATGGATAATGTACCAGATTCTGTTCCACATCAGATGTCAGGTCAGTGTTGAAATGACTGAAATGATGTTGCGAACATAACTCATCGATTTAGTGGATAAAGTGCCTGACATCTGATGTGAAAAAGAATTTACAATGAAAAAGAACGTTTACATAAAGGGACGTGGTGGTTGCATAGTACTCAGGTTGCAAAGATCTCAATCAAACCGACCAGTTTCATGGATAAAACGTAAAGTTAATTCGAGTATACTTCTATTCACGTTATTTGAAAGGTCGTTATCGCCATATAACAAAAGCTGGGTCAAAGCATCATTTGAGAGATCGGGAATTTGTACGACTGGTCGTAGTAATTCAGCAATTCCAGTGAGAAGATCTTGCCGTTGAACATCAAATGAAGGGCAGAGCAACAAAAAGTGCTCCGTATCCTCAATCCCATCGCTTGTTGGGCACATTGGGTTTACGGTATCCCTAAAATTATGCTTGAATTTGTGGAAATTCAATTTGCTGAGACCAACCCTGAGTTGAGTAAGATAGGATAATCCTTCTGGATCGTGAATTCCATAAACAGATTTTGCAGGGGGGCGGATTATCGACAAGAGCTTTTTCTTGAAAACAGCAACAGAAGGTGCCTGTCTTAATTCAGGCTCAAGCTTGTTCCATTCAGATAGACAGTTGGGATAGAAGCTAGATTTGAATTTTTCTGTCCTTGCCTTTAATTGCCCAATGACATCCTGGTTACGAAGACGGTACTGTGACTGGTGAAGAGGGGAAATCGGATCTACTGTATACTCAGGGCTAAGATTATTCAAAAACTTGTAGAACAAGGTGAGACGTCTACTCCATCTTCGGGAACTTAGTGACTCCCAACCAAGGTCTATGTACAGCTGAATGTACATAAACATGATGATCTTCTTATTAGGTCAAAAAAGTGCACAATGCAAGTTGCTCGTCAGAGAACTGCATAGAAATATTCACGACAATCAAAAACTTGAACCCACCTTTTATGCAAAGCACTTTCAGCTCAAGAACTTCAAAGCATCCTTCACGGAATCCGAACAATTTAAATCATTTTCGACTAAATCAAGTGACTTTCGGTTCCAAGAGTCTTAGAGCCATTGGACCTCAGATCTGGAACTTTTTGCCAAATGAACTAAAATCAGCTGATAATCTGAACAGCTTCAAACGTATGATAAAACAATGGGATGGTCCTTCCTGCAAATGTAACGTTTGCAAATTTAATGACACCCTGTAAATTCTGTCCATTCACATCCTAGTTATTTTCAAAATTTAGCATTGTAAGTATTTATTTCCCTAGTTATTTCCTTTCATTTGTAATAGAGTAGATTAGTTTCGATTTAGATTAGCTGTATATGTATATGTATGTGTATATGTATGTGTATATGTATATGTATATGTATATGTATATGTATATGTATATGTATATGTATATGTATATGTATGTGTATATGTATATGTATATGTATATGTATATGTATATGTGTAAGTTCAATGTAATAAGCTACAGCACAAGTAGAATAATGTTTGAAAACGAAAGCGAGGATAACACGAAGACAGATAACTCATTTGGCAGCAACTAGTTTCGTCTTATCGGTGAAGACTTCTCAAGCTAGCTGATGCGCAAGATACAGTACTAACTTTTAGAGATCCGTCTACAATATGACATTTTATTAGGTAATGCTAAAGTTAATCTGTCTTCGTATTTCTTTCTTTTTATTAATAGGTAACGGAATTTTAGATACTGGAGGAGGTCTCAATTTATTTTGTTTATCTATGCGACAATGTGTTAATTTATCATTAGTTGTTGGCGTATGATCATCATCTAGTTTTTTCTTGAAGGTTCTTCCTACTGCATCCTCTTGTCTTGAATTTTCTTTTTTCTTTTGTACCGTCGTTCTTGAAATCTTCGTCTTCTTTGTTCAGTTTTTCCAAAATCTTTGTCAGCTTTTCCAATTTTGTTTTATCAAAAGCTGTATTGCTTTCTTCACACTCGACCATTTCGTCCATTTCTTGCAGATATTCTCTTTCTATTTCATGTCTACTTTGATATGGACTGCATTTCTCCTTTTTGACCATTGGTTCCAGATTGTCATTGTTATGTTTTTGAAATTTCTTTCTAGAACAGTTGTTTCTTCTCTTCTTTGGCTGTACTGTCTGATTTGCGTCCTTGTCTCGTTTTTGCAACATTTTACCTTCTTTCCTGTAACTATCATTATGTTTATATGATTTCTTCAAAATGAAGTCTTCTTTCAATTCCATATTTGAATCGAACGCTTTTCTTCAGTTTTACTCTCTTCCTTCCATGAATCTAGTAAGTATTTCCTTATTCGATGGTTGTCAAATGTGCTAATTAGAATCTTGTCTTCTATTTCGGAGTCAATATTTTGAAACTTTCTTTCGTAATTCCTGCTTCTTATGTTCATCATTTCAGCTTCATACTTCATTTTTTCTTTTGCAAGCTTGAATTTTTTTTGGTAGTTCTTCTTCTAGGCCACCTTTAGTTGTTTTCGGTATTAATTGCTTCGGTAGGATCGTGTCTTCTGAGTGGTACCATTCCTTGTACATCTCACTCATTCGTTTATTTTTCAAATAGAAGAAGTACGCCCATTTTCTTTGCTTCATCTTTTTCGTCCAACTTGGGATGCAAGTTTTAAACTTGATATCTTTTCTCTTTGCTTCTTTTGTTAATTTCTTTTGAAATATTTGTCTTCGTAAGACATCTCTAAGTTCTTCAATTTCATATGCCACTTGTATATTCTTTTCTATGTCAAGTGGTGAGAATAATCTTGCTTTGTTAATTATTTCATCAAGTATTATGAGTTCCAAGGATGGTTGATCGGGAGTTATTTCTTCGGATAACCCTTCTTTGTGATTCCCCATCTCTTGATTTCTGTTCAGTGAATTCTCGTCTTTTGTGCACGGATATAAAAAAGTTCAATATAATAAGCTACAGCACAAGTAGAATGTATATATGTATATATGTATGTATAACTAGGAGCAAATCGAAATAAAATAAGTTCACAACAACAACAACAACAACAACAACAAAAAAAAACAACAACAACAACAACAACATGTCTTCATGAAATGCAGGGAAATTCAACATGTTCCTGATTAAGGTTACGGTAAACTATTATGGCACGAGATTTGGTTTTCGCTCCCTAAAAGCCAAACTATTAACGGAATCTAGTTAAACTATGCATCACCCGATGCACAAGAATGTAGGGATTCTAACCATAACAAAATTATTGGCAAATGTTGTAAAATGATATTTTCCAGGCAAATTTAATGATTAAAAGAGCGTACCACCCTCAAAAGCTACTTTGTAACCTTGCGTTTTGGGTAACAGAATCTGACTTACATGAGCAGAAAGTGCAGATCCTAAGCTTTCAAAGTGTGTTTGGGATTTTCAAATTCCTTCTACCTTTGAAACTACATGCTGTCAAAAATTGGCAAATGATTTTTTTCTGCCCTCCAACAGTTGTATTTGGCTATAAAAGAAGGACCAGAACACATACAAAGAATTTGGAACAACCCTTCAAAGCTCCAAGTCCGTCCTGGCCATATGTGAATTTTCGAGCCATTCGATTGGCTCCAAGGGTACAAAGTGGCTTTTTCGTTCCTGTACCTCGTGGATTTGTAAGTCTTGAGAAAAATGGAATTTACTAATAGGCAATGCTCCAAAAAATTAAATGATAATGAATAGCAAAAGTTTCGTGACGTCAGGAACCGACTCAAATCGTTGATAAAAAAGGCTAAGAGAAAATTTACAAAAAGCTCCTTTCATCAAAGAAATCCAAAGATATATATGGAAGGTGATCCAACGAATTCTCCATCCAAACCCAAACGGCTGACAATAGATCCAGACAAACTGAATGAATTTCTTTCATCAACCGCCGAGCGCACGGTAGGATCAAAGCCAACAAAGGAGGCGCAATACAGCAAAATTGAAGAGACCATTGCAAGCTTTCCAAATAGACAATGATACAGCATTCGACATCAGACCAGTTTGTTACGGAGAAGTTCTTAATGAGCTACATAGTCTTCGCAGTGACTGCTCCACTGGTCCAGACCACATACCAGCAAAGCTACTGATACTCGTTGCAGAGTACTTAGCCTCACCATTAGCCAACATCATAAACTCTTTGATAGCGAATCGACAATTTCCGTCAGTTTGGAAAGTCGCTTGCATTTGTGCAATTTCAAAAGGAAATGAAGTTTGCTCAGGGCAAGACTTGAGACCAATATCTATTCTACCGGTTATGTCGACAGTGTACGCGAGGTTGATTTTTCGGCAAGTGCACGCTTTCATAGAGGAACATCTGATAATAAACAGCAACATTTCTGCTTATGGAAAGGGTTAGTCAACCATCACTGTACTACAAGCCATTCGAGATGATGCAATCAAAGCAATGAGGGGCGTTGAGGTCACAATGATGGTCTTGGTGGATTTCCCCAAGGCCTTCGACAAAGTCCAATTTTCAAATTTGATTATGAAGATGAGCAAATGAGGATTCTCAAAACAATTCCTAAAGTGGACTTTAAGCTACGTCACAGACAGGATTTTCCAAATCGATAATGAATTATCCAATAAGACTGCAGTGAAGTTTGGCGTGCCACAAGGGTCAATCCTCGGTCCGATACTTTTCAATATCTTTGTAGCAGACCTCCAATCCGAATTGAAAACAAAAGGATATCAGTATGCAGATGACACAATATTGTACGTTCATGCTAAGCTTAGGGACCTTGAGTTGGTACAATTTATCTGGCCTTGATCAGAATCTTCTCGCCTTCTCTCAAGAATCCAGTCTGTTTGGTCTGTCTTTTCCCAATGAAACAGAGTTTTCCGAAAATCCTTGCAAAGTAAACAAAAAATGTTGCAAAGCATGTTTTGAAGCTGTGCTTGTGAAAAGCAGTTGAAGAAACAATAACTGTTTTTCACAAAACAATACCAAGTTAAGCACACGATAAACTAGACACGAGAAGACAAAATCTGTCGACGAACTGAAAAACTTCTCATGTACTTTGTATAGTGAGTCAAAAACGAAGCATTGCTGCAATGGTATGGAGTGAGCCAAAACAACTTCACCAAGTAGATCACAAGTAGCTCTCTGAAATCAAAAGCTATGTAAATTCTTCGTACCATCATTTAGATGAAAGGCTTAACTATCTTGTGAGATGACGGGGGTCACTTGAAGCTATTTATCATAACCATCTGAAAAACTAAATTGAGTCATAACTTCCCCATTTGAAGTGAAAAAGATGCATCTTTTCCAACCAACATTTCGAAAATGTTTTCACTGAGGTGAATTTGAAGTCGTCTGGGGAAATTCGTAGCTTGCAAAATGAATGACCCCTATTCTTTGTTAGAATTTTGTGCTCCCATGCAAATATAAAATTCGAATTTTTCACACCTTCCAAAACATGAACTGGAAAATGATTGGAATTCAAAGAAATGAATGGATTACTAAATTTTGACTTAGATTTTTTTTCGGAGAATTTCTCAGGTTAAACTCCAAACAGCATCCCAAAAGATAACATGATGATGCATTTTCGTGTTAAAAATATGCTTTCGGGGAGCCAGTTGCAATGTGAATTATGAAGCTGTTTTGGGTCATCTGGTACAAATAGATGACAAAGAAGGAGGCTTACCAGCCAAGATTTTAACAGCTTCCTCAGTGCGACCAAGCTTTCGACATAAATTTGAAAGCTCTAAAGTTACTCCAACTTGATCAGGCGCTAACTCTAACACTTTGTAATAAGCAGAAACTGCTTCCGATAAAAGCCCAATTGTTTGCTTGCATTCTGCCAGTCTTAGCCACACAGCAGCCTGTGCATGAAAAAATATTAGAACTGCGATCAAATTAAGGGTTGCTATTCCGGGTGAGCCAGAAAAAAGGTCCCACTTTTGGAAATTCATGGCTCCAAATGCATTTTACAGATTTTAATGATTCAGCTTCTTGTTAGAAGTCGAAAGATTGAAGTGGATTTTAAATTTTCTTGCTGTCTTGCCAGCACTAGAAGTATCGGTAAATTCAACTTTATATAAATTCTATTGTGGCAAAATGACTGAAAGAGGGCCTAAAACGTTGATCAAATTGAAAGGACAGTCCCTACACAGAGCAATAAGCAATGGGCGTTTCATCTCTCTCAAGAGTTGTAACACATCAATTTTCAATCAAATACCTAAGATTTTCAGTCCCATGGCAGTAAGTGTGCAGTAGATATCTCTCAACCAGGAGCAATTGCATTTTCTTTATTGGTCTGTGCAAGGAGTCCTTTATGATTTGATCAACGTTTTAGGCCCTTTTTCAGTCACTTTGCAACCATGAAATTTTTATGAGGTTGAATTTACATATATTGCTAGTGCTAGTAAGACAACGATAAAAATCACAAAAATACTTTGATTATTTGGCTTTAAATAGAAACTAAATCATTCAAATATGTGAAACGCTCTTGATGCTATTAATTTAAAAGTGGGAACACTTTACGATTCTAATATTTTAAGGCAAGGGAATCCATCCTTTTTACGGGGTGAGTGGCCGAGTTACGGGGTGAGTGGCCGAGTGGCTTAAGTAATTGTCGTCAGGTACCTGAAGTTAAGCTCGAACGAGTGAGGTCAAAGTACGGATGAGTGACCTTGGAGGCCTGACCTCACAACTCACCTCGTCGTCCTTCGGAAGGGACGTTAAACTAGGGGTCCCATGCCTGGATGCGGCATGCACAGTGGGCGTAAATTAGCTTTCAGTAGCTAGAATCCTGACAAGCCCACTCAAAGCAATGTTATCAAAAAATTAAAAATTGGTAAGAAAAGGGGTCTATTGTTAGCGTCGCTGAACACAGTTTCGCTGAGGAAACACATTCATGAATTAGAGATGATCCTCGTTTATATGTAACCCATTCTTCCAAAGATTCAAAAAATAAATGTTACTGTTATCAATGAAGTCAATACCATTTAAACTCACTTCTTCTATCAAGCGATTAAACTTCTGCACCTTGTCATTATGCTCCTTTCTTCTAAGCACTGAAGAGTAGACAACTTAAGCTGATGGATTTTGCTTCTGCATCTTATTCAAAGTTGTCATGGTTTCGTGGACTAATGTCTCGGGAGACGAATCTTGAACGTTGTTAGTACCAGCGTGGACGATGATGATATTGCTGTCACATTTGAAAAGTTTCTTACCAATTTTTTATTTTTTGGTAACGTTGCTTTGAGAGGGCTTGTCAGGATTCTAGCTACTGAAAGCTCATTTAGGCCCACTGTGCATGCCGCATCCAGGCAAGGGACCCCTAGTTTAACGCCCCTTCCGAAGGACGACGAGGAGAGTTGTGAGGTCAGGCCTCCGAGGTCACCCATCCGGAGTTTGACCTCACTCGACCGAGCTTAACTTCAGTTACCTGACGACAACTGCTTAAGCCACTCGGCCACTCACCCCGTAACTCGGCCACTCACCCCGTAAAAAGGATAGATTGCCTTGCCTTAAAATCTTAGAATCGTAAAAAGTTGACATCTTTAAGGTGATGTAAGAGACACAATAAAGCAAATCTTGTAAAGTAACTTCAATGTTCTCTGAATGTAAACAATCCTTGGAGGCAATTACCATTGAATATTTTCGAGTCTTTGTTAATGGCTCGAGATAAGTAACAGCATCTTCGCTTCTCCCTGAAAGAAAGATTAAGATTTACTTCAAGCCAGTTTTATGACCAGCAAATAATCATAGTAGTCAATATCACCAAAAGCTTACATTTATTCAAATTTAAATAATGCAAGCCTGAGGATCAAATTTTGCTATGAACTTTAAATTAAAAAAGAGAGAAATTTCTTCATCTAGGAATCGCTCTGAAAATTCACTGCTCAGAAACAGTGACTTCGAACCACTAAGAAATTCATTCTGCAAACTCTGGCAAGAAAACATCTCCCGACTGGCAAAACTCTCGCCTGCACGTGACGCAGTAGCTTCCCGCAAGCAAAAGAAATTACCTTATGAGAAACCAGAGGCTTCCATTTCTGAAAATTTTGTCACATATGCAAGGCAAGCAGTCTGGAGTTTGAATCAATTATTTGAGCAGAAGTAAAGAACCAAAATCGTTTTCACACAGACTTCAATACTGTTCTTTGTATATTGGCCAGTGGATTGATTTTTTGAGCTTTGGTAACAATAATAATAATAATAATAATAATAATAATAATAATAATAATAATAATAATAATAATAATAATAATAATAATAATAATAATAATAATAATAATAATAATAATAATAATAATAATAATAATAATAATAGTAATAATAATAGTAATAATCTCTTTATTTACAGTTGGTAGGGAGATAGTTAATCTACATAAATAATTATGTAGGAACGAATTAATACCAACTATTTACATAACAGAAAAAAGAAAAAATTGCAATATAGATCTACTTATTTACATAATGTTGCAGCTACATTTGTTTCCATTCCAGGCTTCTTTGCCTTTCTTAAATCTGAATACGTTTTCAGCACTCTTTATTGTATCAGGCATGGCATTCCAGAGAATGCTTCCTTGGAAGGCAAGAGAGTTTATGCCGAAAGATATCGTTTTGGTAGGCGGAATTTGTAGCGTGTTTTTGATCCGTAGATCATACGTCAGTTCCCTCTGCAAGAAAAATTCTCCCATAAATGATGAATTTTCACCATTTAATGTTCTCTGTCATTAATTTCTGTAGGTTTTTCGTGTGGATTGCTATTTCAATGTTCTTGGTGAGGAGGCATTCAAAAGTGGATTCATAATCACCAAGCAGTGCAAGTAGTGCACGTTTATGCACTCGGTTTATTTCCTTCTTACATTGCTTTCCACAGAAAATCCAAGTTCCCTCAAATCTCAAGCACTTGACGGAGAATTCTGGCAGATTGTAGCAACACATTCTTTTGCAACTCTACGATCCTGGATTATTATCATTATCATTATCATTATCATTATCATTATCATTATCATTATTATTATCATTATCATTATCATTATCATTATCATTATTATTATTATTATTATTATTATTATTACTATTATTATTATTATTGTCCTTTCTTCACGCCTTTTTGTTGTTTGGCGGCTTTTTCTGGGCAGCGGATTGAATCCCTCAATCTTAGGTGTCCAGAGTCCTTCTAATTATCTTCGCCGTGCCAAGTACACAAGTCTTTTGTAATAAAGATGTCATTTGTCCCACTTCAAGTTGCTCAACATATCTCTTAAAGTTTTTGCTCAGCGTACCAAGAGCTCCCATGATGATTGGTATTATCACCACTTTCCCGACATTCCATAGTTTTGCTACTTCCCTTCTAAGATCTTCATACTTTTCCTTCTTTTCCTCTTCTCTTTCGATCACTCTTCCATCAAACGGGCATGAAACGTCAATAATTTTGCATTCATTTTTCTCTTTATCATGTATTACGATGTCAGGTCGGTTGTGATTCAACTGCTGATCTGTTTGAATTCTAAAATCCCATAAGATCTTTGCCTTTTCATTCTCTAAAACACCTTCTGGAATATGATCATACCATTTCTCTGTACAATCGAACCCATATTTCCTGCAAAGCTCTCAGTGAATTACTTTCCCAACTCTATCATGCCGCCAATTCTTGTACTGGTTCTGGGCCAACTTTTCACATTCAGCCACTACATGCGCAATAGATTCCTCTCGTTTTCCACACATTCTACAAACAGGTGAAACATCTTGTTTGTCTATGCGGCTCTTAATAGCATTCGTCCTCACGCCTGATCCTGGGCTGCCATTAACATCCCCTCTGTCTCCTTCTTCAGCGTACCTTTCCTCAGCCATTCCCATGAATCAGAACTTCTTATGCCTGCAGTCAACTTCTCATACTGACCATGTAAAACCTTCTCTTTATAAGATTCCATTCTTTTTACCCTGATTGCCTCCTTTGGCATCCCAGAGCCCAACAAGTTTTCTTCCTTTACTGCTTTCAAAAATGGTTCTTTGCTCCGCGCTACATAGCTCTACAAACTGTTTACCTCAATCTCAACGCAATCCTCAATACTGATTAAACCCCTGCCACCGTCTGCTCTTTTGTAATAGCGTCTGTCAACATCCGCCTGTGGGTGCAATGCTCTATAGATCGTTAGCAACTTTCTGGTTTTCCTATCGACGGCTTTCAGCTCATCTACCCTCCAGTTAATTATTCCTGCACCATATCTGATGATTGATACAGCCCTGGCATTTATTGCTTGGATGATGTTTCCACCATTCAGTTTGGATTTCAGTATTGATCTAACCCGCCTGATATATTCCCTCTTCAGTTTCTCCTTCATTTCTTCGTGTTTTACGTTGTCGATCTCTAAAATTCCTAAATATTTGTACCCCTCTTCTTCAAGACCTTTCATAACTTCATTACCTGGCATAACAATACCATCACATTTCACAATCTTTCCTCTCTTCATGATCAAGATCGCACATTTGCTGATTCCAAATTCCATTCTGATGTCATCGCTAAATACTCTTACTGTGCTGACAAGTGTATCTATTTGGTTTTCATTTTTGCCACATAATTTCAGGTCATCCATAAATAGCAGATGATTTATCCTCACTTTTTCTCTCAGATCATACCCTGCTTTAACCTCTCTCAGAATCAAAGTCAATGGGATTAGGGCCAATACAAAAAGGAGAGGAGACAAGCTGTCTCCCTGAAATATCCCTCTCTTTATCCTAACTTCACCAAATACACTTTTGCCCGATGTTAAGTCCGTTCTCCAAGTATTCATACTGTTTTCCAGTAAAGATATCATATTGCTTGCAACTCCAAACATATTCATGCATTTTAACAGCCATGTATGTGGTATCAAATCATACGCTTTTCTGTAGTCAATCCAAGCCATTCCTAACCCACATAAACGCCTCTTGGAACTTCTCATTACCATCTTATCGATTAGTAACTGATCTTTTGTACCTCTTGATTTCCTTCTACAGCCTTTTTGTTCATCCACGAGCAGTCCTTTTCCGTCAAGGTGTTCATACATAGCATCTGCAAGGACTGAGGTCAGCAGCTTCCACATTAGAGGTAGGCATGTTATTGGCCTAAAGTTGCTTACTATAGGCCCCTTTTCCGTATCCTTCATTATTAAACTCGTTTTTCCTCTGGTCATCCACCCTGGCACATTGTGCGTAACCAAACATTCTTGGAGATGTTTAGCGATCCTGTCTATACATGAAGTGAAATTCTTGAGCCAGTAACCCTGCAGTCCATCAGGCCCAGGTGATTTCCAATTGGGTACTTTACTGAGCTGTACCCGAACTTTTCCAGAATCTATCAATATATCATCTTGCTTCTCAACATTCTTTAGCTTTTTCTCCAGCTTTGTAAGCCATTCTGCATCGGCGTTGTGATTGGCTGGCTTACTCCATATTCCACTCCAAAACTCTAAACAATCTCCAGCGTTAGGTGCTTCTTCGTTATTCCTGTGGAGGCCGTCAATGATTTCATACAGTCTCCTTTGATTTGTTTCGAACATTCTATTCTGCTTATACTGTTCAGTTTTATCCTCGTATCTCTTTATTTTGTATTGGATGGCCTTCATTCTTTGTTTTAACTCTTCTATCACTACGTTTATCCCCTTCTTCTTAACAAGGTATTTCCTCTCTAATTCATACTTAAGGTCAACATTGGCTAATTCACCTCTCTTCCAACGCTCAACACGGCCAAGATCTTTTCTTATACCTGACATCTTAGACCGGAGCCTTCTTTTCCATAATGGTTCCTTTGCCTTCCCATTTTCATTCCTTTTCATGCCTACTTTCATTTGTACCACTCTTCCAGCCGCGAGTAACAAATTGTTCATATCTGTTATATCTCTAGTTGGTATGTATTTCAATATCCCATTTACTTTTGCTGCATGTTGCTTCAATGTCTTATGATCAACATTTCTTAGACTATCGGGAGGTGCGTTTCCTTTTTCTTTCTCCTCAAGTACTAATTTCACGAGATTTATATCCTCCTCTGAAACTCCTTCCCTTCTCAACGTATTACAGAGATCTTGCACAGATAAGTCATTGTCAGCACTGTTATCAGTTTCAGCTGCTGTTTCATGCTCTTCAGCTTCGTCTGTTGTTTCAAGCTCTATTCTTTGAGCGGCATCCTCACTATCACTTGATTCTCTTACATCAGCTTCCATATGATCACTTTCCGTATTTCTCTGTATCTCTTCTAGCTCTATTTCGGATAACCATCCATTTGTTCTTATTGCTCTTGCTTGATCAGCCAGGCGCTGTTCACTTATCTCAAAAACACCGAGCTCTTTCCATATGCCAAGATCCTTTTCCTATAGCCTCTCTTGGTTGGCTCACTCCTATAAAAACATCTCATCACAATCTTGTTAACTTCTTTTTTCCATTTCCTTCTAGCAGTCGCTTGATGCCGACCGAGGTCTGGCTGCTGTCCCCCAGAACCACTGCCGAACGTGACACCTTCACCATTACTGGATCCGGTCCCGTTTACGTTGTTTTCTCTATTATTTGATTGATTCATTACACTCTTTCGAGGACAGTGAATTTAAGGTTACACTACCACCGGTGTGTTTATCGAGAACACCATCTCTAGGAGGGTTGCCGACCAAAGCTAAAGAGTCCCCCCTACCCATGAGACAGACTAGCCCCGCTAGACGCCAACCCGGTACTTCAAGGTCTCGGGGAGAGCTGACAGGTACTACACCTTGCTCAAGGGTGACCTGGAGGTAGTTGTGGCAAAAGGTAACCTCATTATCCCACGTCGAAACTCCACAACCGGATGCAGTTTTGTGTCATACCCAGGATTATTATTATTATTATTATTATTATTATTATCATTATCATTATTATTATTATTGTTATTATTATTATTATTATTATTATCATTATCATGTTCAATGTTTGTATTCACAAAGCTTGCTGGTATTGCTTTGGTAGTACTAGTGCGATTTCGGATAGCTACCCGCTATCTAGGGAATGACACTTCTTTCTCCTTTTCCCTTACTGTCATAATACCAGACGTAAAATCCTGGCGCTACCTAACAAGGCTGTCTTTTGTGCATGTTCCACATTCATCTTGATCCCTATCGCTTCAACGTATGCTTCAAATTGTTTTGAAACAGCTCCTAATGCACCAACAACAACTGGTATGATCGCTACTTTCCTCGTGCTCCAGAGTCTCGCTGTTTCAACATGCAATGGCCGATACTTATCAATTTTCTCCCTTTCCTTCTCCACAACTCTTACATCCCCTGGAATTGCAACATCAATTATCTTAGTTAGTTTGTTCTCCTCATCAACTAAGATGATGTCCGGTTTTCTGGCAATAATTTCCCTATCACATTGGATGACAAAGTCCCAAAGTAATTTTACTTTCTCATTCTCGACACACCCTTTGGGTTTATGTTCATACCAATTTTTCGTTGCCTCTTGATCGAAGTTTTTACATAATCTCCAATGGATGTACTGGCACACATTGTTGTGACGTTTTAAGTATTCTTTTGGGCAAGAGCAGTACATGCACTAACAATATGAGAGACGGTTTCATTTCTCTTGTCACACATCCTGCAGAGAGGAGAATCCTGACATTTATCAATAAAGTGTTTGATGTTGTTTGTTCTTAGTGCTTGTTCTTGGGCACTGCAAATTAATGCTTCGGTGCATCCTTTCAAATCACTTGACTGAAGCCATTTCCACGAGTTCTGAAGATCCTTTCCATCCATATCTCGTAGGTACTGTCCATACATTCTTTTTTTTCCTTCCAGGCATTATAGACTCTCTCTTTCTCACGTTTTTTGTACTCTTTTGGCTCGATAGCATCATCAGTCTTAATAGTACCTTGTCTTTTAACAGCTCTTAAAAGAGGCTCGACCTTATTTTTAACATACCACCCGAGATTATTCTCTTCAGAGGCTATGCAATTTTTGCAGCTGATCAGTCCTCTACCTCCTTTTTTTCTTGGCACATACAGACGGTCGATATCACTTTTAGGATGGAACTCTTTATTGATCGTAAGAATTTTCCTGGTCTTTCTATCCATCTGGTCAACTTCATTTACTCGCCAGTTAAGAATACGTGCACCATATCTCATAAGTGAGATAGCCCATGTACTTAGAGCATTGATTTTATTCTTTCCATTCAACTTGCTCTTGCAAACTAGTTTAACCCTTCTGAAATGTTCCGTTGCGAATGCTTCTTTCATCTCTTTCTCCTTAACGCTGTCGAATTCTAAGATTCCAAGATATTTGTATCCATCTTCATCAATGTGTTTTATAGTTTCTCCTGAAGGTAGCACTATTCCATTAGTCTTAGTCTTTGCAACAGCTCCACTGTGCATTATTAATATCCCACACTTCTTTACTCCAAACTCCATCTTGATGTCATCACTAAACACCTGAACAGTTGTCACAAGACTGTTAACTTCATTTTCATTTTTGCCAAACAATTTCAAATCATCCATGAATGATAAATGATTTAACTTCTCCCAATTCTTTAAAGTGTAGCAAACCTTTACCTTTCGTAGTATGCGACTCAAAGGTATCATACATATGACGAACAGCAAAGGTGATAGGCTTTCACCTTGAAATATTCCCCTTTTAATGTTAACATTCCCTAGAAAATCACCAGATGAGGTTAAGTTAACATTCCAGTTGTTCATTGATCTTTTGAGCATTTCTATTACATTGTCAGCTACATTCACCATTTTTAGGCTCTCTAATATCCAGGAGTGAGGAATCATATCGTAGGCCTTTCTGTAATCTATCCAGGCCATTCCTAAGTTTGTATGCCTTTTCTTGCAATCCTTCATGACAGTCTTGTCAATTGGTAGTTGATCTTTCGTTCCTCTACTCTTTCTCTTACACCCTTTTTGTTCAGGGAGTATATTGTTAATTTCAAGATAATCATAGACAGAATTGGAAATTATACCTTTCATCAGTTTCCACATAAGTGGCAAGCATGAGATTGGCCTGTAGTTATCAACAGCACTACCTTTTGCTTGGATCTTTTTGACATAAAATAGTCTTTCCAGTAGTAAGCCATTTAGGAACCTCCTTCCCATTTACAAGTAGATCATTCATTTGAACAGCTATTCTTTCATGCAGTGCTGTTAGGTTCTTAATCCAATATCCTTGGACTCCATCCGGTCCAGGGCTCTTCCAATTAGGCATCTTTTTATTTTTTGCTTAGTTACCATATCCGTCGTGATTACTAAATCACCTTGTTTTTCTCCACCAACACTCTCTTCTTTAAGCTCTTGAATCCACTCCGCTTGAGTATTGTGCTTCACCTCTTTGTCCCAGATATTACTCCAAAATTCTTTACTCTCCTTGGCATCAGGTTTTTCGCTGCTTTTTGTCTCGACATTAATCTGTTGATATACGTTCTTTTGATCTACTTGGAACATTTTATTAAGTCTAAACTGATCAATTCTCTGGTCATATTGCTTAATCTTCGTTCTTTTTACGCGTAGGCGTTGTCTTAATTCTTCTATTACAGTTCCTAATCCTTTTCTTTTAACATGATACTTTTTTTATAATTCCATGTATTTTCTAGAATTTATCAGCTCCTTTCTCCTCTTTCTATCACGGATGCTAATATGGCTCCGGATTTCTTTTATCGAGCTTTGAATTCTTCTCTTCCACCACGGAGTCACTCGGGCTTGTTGTTTCTTAAACACTTTCAGACCAGCTTCCTTTCCAACAAGGATACAGCAAGCTTTAATCAGATTATTAGTGCTTGTTAAATTGTTAGTCCTTATTTTTGGGAGAATCCTATTGATCTTTTGGGCCCACTGTTTCAGAATTTTTTTTCTACACGTTTGAAGCCTACCAGTTCTTTGTCCATATGTTCGTCAATGATCTTATTTAGTTTAAATTGGAACATCATTTGGAAAACGCAGCTTGATTAGGAACTCAGGGCAAGTACAGCGATAAAAAACATCATGTTGTTGGTTGCTTCATATTTTAATCATTTCAATTTCATTTTCATTTTGACAAATCCATGTTTTGATAATAAGTAGCGTCCAATGACAATTAAGTTGACAAGTCCATGTTAAAATTAAAATTAATAAGTAAATGACATAAATCGAGTGGCTAAGCCATATTAGTAGAACGTTTCGAACCTTCCTAGGTCCATCCTCAGCAAATTGACTGGGTGGAATTGCGATCAAATACTAATTAAGATACACGCTAAAGGGAATCGGGAATAATTCCAAAAATGGGCAAAATTGCCATATAAAGATAAAGTGTGTGCGAAAGGGGAGAAAAACAACTAGGGAAAACAGGTAAAACCAGTTATACTGGTGGAAGTACGGAAAAACAACGGACAAAAACAACTCAGAACAGTACCAGGGGGATTGATGATTGCTGAGAATTAAGGGAATGATGGCCCCGAAGGATTAAAACTAAGCTCACAAGGCTTTTCAAACAATGTTACCCTGATGTTAAGCTTAAGGTTATCTTTAATTCCCCCAAGCGTTTGTCATCATATTTTAGGTTTAAGGACCGCTTCCCCATTCTCATGTGTTCTTCTGTAGTTTACTCATATAAGTGTTCTGGCTGCCATGCCTTGTACTATGGGAAAACAACCCGTAACCTAGATAGTAGCTGCAGAGAGCACTTGGGAATCAACAAACAGGTCAAAAGATAAAAAATAACTGTTCCGCCATCGGGGAACATATTTCTAAATCTGGCCACAATGGATCCCTCGAAGATTTTGATATTCTCAGCAAAACTGAGAATTCTTTCGACCTTCTTATTCACGAAAGTCTTTTAATCCTTCGGGACCATCCTTCCCTTAATTCTCAGCAATCATGAATCCCCCTGGTACTGTTCTGAGTTGTTTTTGTCCGTTGTTTTTCCGTACTTCCACCAGTATAACTGGTTTTACCTGTTTTCCCTAGTTGTTTTTCTCCCCTTTCGCACACACTTTATCTTTATATGGCAATTTTGCCCATTTTTGGAATTATTCCCGATTCCCTTTAGCGTGTATCTTAATTAGTATTTAATCGGAATTCCACCCAGTCAATTTGCTGAGGATGGACCTAGGAAGGTTCGAAACGTTCTACTAATATGGCTTAGCAACTCGATTTATGTCATTTACTTACTAATTCTAATTTTAACATGGACTTGTCAACTTAATTATCATTGGACGCTACTTATTATCAAAACATGGATTTGTCAAAATGAAAATGAAATTGAAATGATTAAAATATGAAGCAACCAACAACATGATGTTTTTTATCGCTGTACTTGCCCTGAGATTCTTATTTAGTTTGTGTAACGTTTCAACTTCCTCATCATTCAAGTCGTCGTTATGCACAACAAAAACTCTATCATCTTCATTCGTACACACACTAATACCTGCAGACACATCTGCATCTTCCTCAAGATCATGGACATCTTCATCAACAGCTTCGTCATTTTCATTCAGGACTCTACCTTTAATTTGTTCTAACTCAAGTTCAGTTAAGCATCCATTTACTCTTATCATTCTAGCTTGATCACACAGTCTTTGTTCAGTCATTTCAAGTTGTTGTCTCTCCCTCCATATTGCATGCATACGTTTTCTATAGCCCCTAATTGGTTTTCCTTCGTCATTGATTGGTTTACTCAAATAATAACACTCCATGACAGCAATGTTTAACTCTCTACCCCAACTCTCTACATCATATCATTATTATCACTATTATTATGCTGCTTTTACACGGTATTGATCTAACAACCGGCAAATTCTCTGAATTATGTCTCTCATCGAACCACTACCCGTGGTCTAGGATGGGAAGCATTTTTGTCCTTCTTCATTCTCACTGTCCTTCTGTGCAGTACTCCTTTGTTCTTTACTTTGTATCGAGAACCTTCCGGACGATTCGCGCTGTCCCAAGAAGACATGTTTTTTGAAGAGCATCAACCACCAGGTGCAGGTCTACCTTGTCAAGGTTTTTTCTTAAATTATTACAGTTCCCAGAGCCCCTATGACGATTGGTAGGATCATGACTTTATCTACTTCCTTGTTCCAACATTTCAAAATCTCGTATTTCAAGTCATTGTAGTATTCTATCTTTTCTTGCTCTTTTTTCTTGATTCTGGTGTCAAACGGGCATGCAACATCTATTACGAGGCACAACTTCTGTTTCTTATCTAGGACCACAATATCTGGCTTGTTATGCTCTATTCTCTATCCAGTTTGTATAGAAAAATCCCATAACAGCTTGACTTCATCGTTTTCAAGGACATTCATCTTTGTTTCCACAAAATGCTCACAGTATTTCTCCGTGCATGCAAAGCCGAATTTCTTGCAATAGTTCCAATGGATTATTGCGGCAATTTTATCATGCCTGCACTTCTTGTAATCATTTTGAGCTAACTGTGAGCATTCAGATACAATGTGTGCTACAGTCTCGTCTCGTTCATCGCACATTCTGCATTTGGCTGAACAGTCTTGTTTATTTATCATTTTCTTGATCCAGTTTACCCGTAATGCCTGTTCCTGTGCTGCTAGTATTAATCCTTCTGTCTCGTTCTTTAATACCCCCTTCTGTAACCACAACCAGCTATCCTTGTCGTCCCTAACCTCTTTTGTTTCTTTGAAAAACACTGAATGGAGCTTCTTTTCTTCAAAGTTTGCTTTCCGTTTTTTTGTCATTTCCTGTTTTTTCCTTTTTGGCTCTACTGACTCTGTAAATAACCCATCTCTCACCACCTCCTTAAGTAAAACTTCTTCTGTCTGTTCCAGGTAATAGCCAAGACCTGCTTTCTCTAATTCTACAACCTCTTCAACACTCTTAAGTCCCCGCCCTCCTTCAGCCCTTTTCCAGTACAAACGGTCCACATCCGATTGGGGGTGCATGCTTCTGTGCATTGTAAACAACTTTCTGGTCTTTCTGTCGATATCCTTCAGTTCATCTTTTGTCCAATCAATGATTCCAGTCCCATTTCGTATTAGTGATACTGCCCTTGAATTGATCACTTGTATTATATTCCCTGCATTCAGTTTGGATCTCAAGATCTTAACTCTACGGAAGTATTCTTGCCTGAGTATGTCCTTCATTTCTGTGCTTTTGATTTTATCATTCTCCAATACTCCAAGGTACTTATAAGCTTCTTCATCTTGCAAGGATCTTATTTTCTCGCCTTTAGGTTGATCTAATCCATCACTATCAATCAATTTTCCTCTCTTCATCTCCACCATAGCACATTTCTCAATACCGAATGTCATCCCGATGTCACTACTAAATATTCGCACTGTCTGCACCAAAGAATCCAGTTGATCCTTGTCTTTTCCATATAGCTTTAAATCGTCCATGAAAAGGAGGTGATTCAATTTAGCCTTATCCTTTCCTAGTGAATATCCTTCTTTAGCTTTATTTAGTACAATAGACAAAGGGATCAATGCTAACACAAATAAGATAGGTGATAGACTGTCCCCTTGAAAGATTCCTCTTTCTATCTGCACATCTGCTAACCTTTCTCCTCCCGATGTTAACTCTACTCTCCACTGCAGCATTGTATATTCTAACAGATTTCTAACTTATCCAGAGATTTTGAAAAATTTAAGACAACGCTTGATCCACGAGTGCGGAACTATGTCACATGCCTTTTTATAATCGATCCAGGCGATGCATAAATTTGTCATTCTTTTTTTGCAGTTTCTCAGCACCATCTTATCGATCATCAACTGATCTTTCGTCCCCCGACTATTTCTGCGGCAACCTTTCTGTTCATCAGGCAACAAGTGTTTTTCTTGTAGATGTTGGTATATCTCTTCGGCAATTATTCCTGTTAGAAGTTTCCACATAAGTGGTAAACAAGTGATCGGACGGTAGTTTGATACGATGTCCCCTTTTGATTTGTCCTTCAATATCAGGCAAGTTCTTACTTTAGTCATCCACAATGGTACTTTCCCCGTTGTCATACATTCATCAAGCTGCATTGCTATAGATTCGTGGAGCTTTGTAAATTCTCTCAGCCAATACCCATGAACGAGATCTGGTCCAGGTGCTTTCCACTTTGCCACTTTTTTCAAGTGTTTCTGGACCCTAGCTTTCGTGATATTAAAGTCTTCCTGTGCTTCAACACTTTCTGTGTGGTTTTGCACTTGCCTTATCCACTTGCTTTATCCACTGTATTATTATTATTATCATTATTATTATTATTATTATTATTATTATTATTATTATTATTATTATTATTATTATTATTATTATTATTATTATTATTATTATCCACAATCTGGGGGAACTCCCTGAGGATGCTATTCTTTGTACAGTAGATGTTGTTGGGCTTTATCCCAGCATTCCGCATGAAGAGGGACTGGAAGCACTTCGGGAAGCACTTGAACGTCGAGAGGATAAGGCCATCTCCACAGACTCTCTTACGGAGCTTGCTCACTTGGTTTTGAAAAACAATTTTTTTGAATTTAATGGTGATTTTTACCAGCAACTTAGGGGTACGGCCATAGGTACCAAGTGTGCTCCTAGTTACGCGATTCTTTTTTTAGCTGCCCTTGAGGAAAAGACACTTTCGGAGGCGCAGTGGAAACCGTGGCTGTGGTGGAGATACATAGACGATGTCTTTTTAGTTTGGTTGCATGGGGAAGAAAAACTTAGGGATTTTATAAATTTCCTTAATGGGGCACATGATTCTATTAAGTTTACCGCAGAATGGTCCTCGGAGAGGGTTAATTTTCTTGACGTTCAAGTCATAAAACAGGGTAACAAACTTGTCACTGATTTATTTACAAAACCAACGGATACCCATCAACTCTTACATCGCACTTCTTGTCATCCTAGCCATACTAAGAAGGGTATCCCATATAGTCAGGCTCTTAGAATTCGACGCATTTGTTCAGAGGAAACTTTTTTCGACAGAAGGGTGGGGGATCTTAAAACTTGGCTGTTAGCGAGGGGTTATAAAGAAAATGAGGTTGACAGTCAAGTTGCACGTGTTCGCCTAACAAACCGGGTTGCTTTACTTGATACCAATCCCCAGGCAAAGGATGACACGAGGATACCTTTGGTACTCACATATCACCCAGCTTTGCATAAGGTGTACGAAATCATTCGGGGTAATGAAAACGTTCTTTTGGTTGATAATGAACACAAGAATGTTTTCAAAGACAAAATTTTCGTTTCGTTTCGGAGGGCTAAAAATCTAAAAGACAAACTGGTTAGGGCAAAACTTCCAGATCTTGATGAAGAGTTGATGGAAAAAGGCACATTCAGGTGTAATGGTAGAAAAAGTTGCCAAATTTGTCCCCTAATGAGGGAGGGAGATACTTTCCAGAATTTTAATTCTACAAGGTCGTTCAAAACGTTTTCTGGAAAGTATGACTGTAATTCTGAGCACGTGGTTTATCTTTTGCAATGTGAATGTTGTAATAAACAATATGTGGGAAGTACTAGGACAAAATTTCGACAAAGATTTAATGTGTACAAATCGTATTTTAGGTCTTACTCGCGCAAACATAACGAAGGCTCCCTTGACAAGGGTAAGCCTATTCCACAAGCCAGCTTCTTTGGGCATTTTTTTGAAAATGGACACAATGGGAAATTTACGGTTGGGATCAAAATTATCGATGGGGCAGAGGACGTTTATTCACTTCGGAGAAAAGAGCTTTATTGGCAATATCGGCTTGAAACGTTCTCTCCCAAGGGTCTTAATGAAAGAGCGGCGGATGTGGAATTCGATATGTTTGCATGTGGAACAGCTTAGACTCTGCCATTACACTTGAATGGGGTGTAGGGAGGCCCTGCTAGCGTTATTTTCTGTGTTTTCCTCTGGTAACTTCGTGCGTTTCTGCACGTGGTGGTGGGGTGGAATTCCCTATCGGGCTGTCCCGGATTCAGCATTTGCTATGATTGTTTAGCAGCTAGCGAATCTATGGAAAGTTACCCTTGGGATTCACAGAAAAGTTAGCATAGCCTCAAGGGGTTGGTTCGTTAAGCTCCAGTTCCTCTTTACATTATAGTTCTGGCTCCCACTGGGTCCTTTGGCTCGTTGGGTCGTTTTTGGGGGGACCCCCGGGGACGGGAACTCTGTGTGGGTTCTTGTCTTTTGGGTCTTTCTTGGCGGCTTGATTGGACCGAGGGACCTGGTATAAATTGCAAATTTAATGAAATAATGAAAAATCTCTCAGGAGTACGATGGTCTCGTAGGCATTGATTTTAGGTTCACTGAGGTTGTTTATGTATCGCACATTCAATTGTAAATTAGATTTCATCTTTTTAAAAAGTCTTTATAATGTAAGTAAACATGTCTTTGCTATAAATATTTGGCTGCCCTGTGAAAAGTTTTACACTGAAGAAGATTTTAATCGAAACGTATGTCGGCAACAGTTGTGTTTTTATATCATTATTATTATTATTATTATCATTATTATTATCATTATTATCATTATCATCATTATCATTATCATTACCATTATCATTATTATTATTATTCCATTGCACATTCTCGGATTAGATGTGTTCCGGTTTATGCTTTGAAAGAAGTTGCAACAAGCAACAAAGGTTTCAAAGTCAATTTCCAGCTTCTTCAGGTTTCTAACACCTTCCTCAATATTCTCGCTGTTCCTAATAATGCTGTTTTTTGCACATGTCCAGTTCTCAAATTAATCCCAATCTTCTCTATCCATTTATCAAATTCTTTCGATACTGCTCCAAGTGCGCCAATAACAACAGGAATGACAGTCACTTTCTTCATGCCCCACATGGTTGCAACTTCTCTTTTCAAGTCCCCATACTTTCCAATTTTTTCTCGCTCGTTCGTTCTTACTCGAGAATCCCACGGCACTGCTACATCAATGATCTTGCATTCCTTTGCATCTTCATTTACCACCACAATGTCCGGTCGTCGTGCTTCAATTTCGTGATCGCACTGGATGTTGAAATCCCACAATATCTTGGTATTTGCCTTCCTTGAAACACCCTCCGTTTGATGTTCGTACCACTTACTTGCCCTGTCGATGTCAAGCTCGCCACACAACTCCCAGTGTGTATTATATTTATCATGCCTTCTCTTGTATTCTCGCTGGGCTAGCATCTTACATTCGCTCACAATGTGGTTGATAGTCTCTCCTTTTTCACCATATAACCTGCACAGAGGTGACTCCAAAGTTTAATCAATATGATGTTTCACATAGATTGTTCTTAATGCCTGATCTTGTGCAGCACATATCGATGTTTCTGTACCAGCTTTCAAATCACCATTTTTGAGCCATCCCCAGGTCTTATCTTTATCAATGTTTTCATCCATGTCTCTAATGTATTGTCCGTGCATTCTTATTTCTTTCCACGCTTGTTCACTTGCGTTGATCAGCATTCTTTTGAATTCTTCCGGTCTTACTGTCTCCTCTGTTTTGATCGTCGTTTTCATACTTGCCACTTGCAGCATTGGTTCATTACTTTGCTTCACATACCAACACAAGCTGTTCTCTTCACTTTTCATACACCCTTCGCAACTAATAAGTTCCCTTCCTCCTTTGCGCCTTGGTACATACAACTGTGCAACGTCACTCTTTGGGTGAAGCGTTTTATACATTGTCATCAATTTCCTAGTTTTTCTATCCATCCATTCAAGCTCTTCCCTTGTCCATTTCAGCAACCCAGCTCCATATCTTAAGAGAGAAATCGCCCACACATTGATTGCCTTTACTATATTGTTTCCATTCAATTTCGACTTCACTATCAATCTTGTCCTTCTCAGATATTCATATTTAAATTTGTCTTTCATTTCTTTTTCCTTGATGTTGTCCAGTTCCAATATCCCAAGGTACTTGTAGCCATCTTTCTCTACTTCCTTAATCGTCTCACCATTTGGTAGTACTATACCATCCGTTTTGTTTAATTTTCCTCTTTTCATAATCACTACACCACACTTCTTTATCCCGAATTCCATTCCTATATCTTTACTGATCACTTGCACTGTCTTAACCAAGCTGTCAATCTCCCTTTCATTTTTCCCAAAGAGTTTCAAATCATCCATAAACAGTAGGTGGTTCAACTTCAAATTTCCCTCATTGATAACATAACCTGCCTTTATCTTTCGCAGAACTTTAGTTAATGGTATCATGCAAATTACAAATAGCAATGGTGAAAGGCTATCACCTTGAAAGATTTCCCTTCTGATGTCAACTTTTCCCAGATTCACCCCACATGATGTTAGCTCTGTTGCCCAATTCTTCATGGTATTTTCTATGAATTTCTTGATGTTCTCAGAAATTTGGCTCAGCTCTAAGCATTCCAAAATCCACGAGTGTGGAACTAGGTCATATGCCTTTCGATAGTCTACCCATGCCATGGCTAAATTTTTATGTCTTTTTTTGCAGTCCTGCAAGATCATTTTGTCTATGAGGAGTTGATCTTTCGTTCCTCTGCTTTTCCTTCTACATCCTTTCTGTTCTTCCAGCAATGTGCTGTTTCTTTCTAAGTACTCATACATACTCTCAGCTATTACTACAGTCAACAGTTTCCAAATCAGTGGCAAACAAGATAAAGGTCTGTAATTGTCAACTGCGTTACCTTTTGAATGGTCTTTCTGGCAAAAAACAGTTCTTCTATGTGTCATCCAGCTTGGTACAGGTATTCTGTTATTAATCATATCATCGATTTGACTCGCAATGCTATCATGTAATGATGTCAGTTTCTTTATCAAATAACCCTGAACGCCGTCAGGGCCTGGGGCCTTCCATTTTGGTATCTTTTTGCACTGTTGCCTTATCAAATTTTCTGTGATTTCTACATTTTCCTGCTGTTCACCTTGTTGTTCTACTCTCAGGTCATTTAACCATTCTGCATTTTCATTATGATGTTTTTCATTGCCCTTATTATTATTACTATTATTATTATCATTATTATTATTATTTCATTATTATTATTATTATTATTATTATTATTATTATTATTATTATTATTATTATTATTATTATTATTATTATTATTATTATTATTATTATTATTGCCAAATATGAAGAACTATCTCGCAGGTTAAACGATGAATATGATGAGGTAAATTTTGTGAATGTGTCAATGGGTAGCATTGGAGTTTTTGGTAAGTCTTGTAATTCATTTTAACCATGATGTCAAGCATTGGTATAGGAGAAAAGAGCTCAACATATATAATGAAAACGGCAGCTAATATAGCCTTAAGGTGTAGTTACTATATCTTTTGCCGCAGGAATAAGCAGTGGACAGAACAGTCATTACTCCAGCTTTAGACAATTTTAATTGCTAGTGAACAATTCTTTTTCTTTTAGAGAACGATTTGAACTTTTAAACATGTAATTTGAACTATTAGGCATCTTTCTTTTCCTTGGTATCCAGTAGTCGTATCTCTGCCTGTCATTAGAGAGGAGGTCGACTGGTATTGTATTAGTAGTTTTAAATTTTGTTGAAAATATATGAAGTTTCCATTATTATTATTATTATTATTATTATTATTATTATTATTATTATTATTATTATTATTATTATTATTATTATTATTATTATTAAATAAAAGAAAGAAACACAACTGTCAAAAACTCTGTACGTTTCGATTAAAAATATTCGTCAGCAATACTTTTCTAATTGGACAACCGAGGATTTATACTCGGTATAAATCCTCGGTTGTCCAATTAGAAAAGTATTGCTGACGAAGATTTTTAATCGAAACGTACAGAGTTTTTAACAGTTGTGTTTCTTTTTATTTTCTTTTTCTGTTAATTTTTGATGATGGTTTTGTTTCTTATATTGTTATTATTATTATTATTATTATTATTATTATTATCATTATCATTATTATTATTATTATTATTATTATTATTATTATTATTATTATTATTATTATTATTATTATTATTATTATCATCATCATTATTACTATTATTATTATATCCCGATGGAGGGCTGAATCCCACTATTAGAAATTGACTATTAGAGATTGCTTGCAACGGAAAGTTTGATTGGAAAAATTCATTTACAGCCCTCCATTGGGATTCAGATTTGGGAAGTTTAATGCCTTTTTCACCTTCGTATCAAGAGAATTAATTATTTTCTCAGTTTCAGTGACTACGAAACAGAATATTCCAGTTTTTGAAAGCAAATGATTTTATTGAGTGCAACATTCAAAAGGGCTTTACTCCAAAGGTATCAGGAACATTTGAGCACACATCACAACTTGCTTACTTGTTGCGACATGCCAAGAAAAACCAAAAGTCTATAGTTGTAACATTGCTCGATCTTGAGAATGCCTTTGGCGAGGTTGATTATCGACTCATTGTAAGCACTCTTGAGTGCCATTATGTACCACAACATATAATTGACATTATTGTAGACATCTACGATGGATTCACAACATCAGTTGCAACTAAAGATTACATAACTCCACCGATAAAGTTCGAAAAGGGTGTTTTGCAAGGTGATTGTCTTAGCCCTCTCTTATTCAATATGATTTTTAACACCTTTATTCAGAGCCTGGAAAAGAATGACGAACTAAAACAAATGGGTTATGTCTACCACAAAATTTTGAACCCAAAAAACTGGTTCCAGTTTGCTGATGACGCCGTAGCAGTTACATCTAATGAGTACGAAAATCAAGTGCTTTTGAATATGTTCACACGATGGTGCAACTGGTCACACATGATAATCAGAACAGATAAATGTATGTCATTCGGTATTTGTAAGAAAGGGTCTAAATCAGTACAATCCAAGCCTAAAGCCTATGCCAACGGAAACATCATCAGATCCCTGGAAGAAGGAGAAAGTTTTAAATACCTTGGAAGGTGGTTCAATTTTGAGATGGACAATCAAAAACATAAAAAATGAGTTATTACAAATTACGACACAAATTATGGACAGTATCAACAGTCTACCTCTTCATCCAAAAAATAAGGTATGGCTCTATTCTCAATATCTAATGAGCAAACTGTCGTGGCATTTGACAATAGCTGATATCGACCAAACATGGATTATCAACAATTTGGACACTCTTGCTCATAACTACCTTCGTAGTTGGTTAGAAATCCTTGCATCCGGGACATTGTCCATCGTCATGTTGACAAATAGTCAGTTTGGTCTTAACATTGTGGACATTAGCACTAAATTCAAACAGTGCCAAGTAGTCATGATACAGTGCTTGCAAAATTCTTGCAATCACGACATAAATCACTTGGTGCAAGTTTCCAGTGATAAGAGAAGATAAGGCTCAAATCCTTACTGGTTCTCAGAACACGCGTAAATCATCCAACCTCACGAAAATCAGCCAATGGCATCCCCGCTTCAAACCCCCTGAGATAAAATCAGTCGTTTGTGATGAAATTTCTAGTACCCTCACAAAAACTGAAATGGATGCTCAAATATTGCAGTTATTTAAGATCTTTTTTGATAAATCGGTTGCAGAGATATCCGTCCAGAGTTGTTTACATGTTTAGGCAAATATCTTATTTGGAGCCGGAACTACGAGCGTTTACCGGCCAAGAAAAAGTGACCTTTCTTCGAAAATTCAAATAAATTACTAGAAAGAAGATATATCGACGAAAATTTCACAGATTATGTATATTAGCCTGGGCAATAACCAAAATGTATTTGTTTTCCTAATATTTCCAAAGCACTCCTGCCGTGCGAGGCACCTTCACCATAGTTGGATCCAGTCCCATTCGCTCAGTTTCTATTATCAGAGACATCAAGCATCAGTTAAAGATGAGAATG